>JAVCKV010052666.1:0-22897 GCA_032274145.1 Herpochondria borealis | reverse complement strand
TCAATGTTAAATTTGATACGCAGACGGCAAATCTCACACCCGTGATTGGAGTCAACAACTGCCGTGACTAAGGGCTGAGCCGCAACATGCATCATGCTAACAATGTAACCTCTCGTGGTATATAGACGCCAAAGAGTGTTTGTACTGCGTAACGTATCGTAGGAACCAGGCGACAGTGCTCCTTCCAACACCATCATAGTTGATCTCTTTGTTATGCGATCAATCAGCACTCTCATCGCCATCCCTACTGCGTGGAAGCGTCTGGTGGTCTATGCTCTCGTCAGCCTGAGAACACACCGCCCTGTTACAAACACCAGGGTTTTACTACAATTTCTGAACAAACACTGCCATCTTGACTACTCCTGGGAGTAGTTTATGGCTGTTGAAAATGGCTGCTTTCCTGAAGCATTCAAGTCTGGACTCCACCTTCGCACAACCTTGAACTTTTGAGTCGACCTGGTATAACTATGGACGGCCAAGTCTACATCAGGGTAAGCGCGCAAACAACCTCTTACACTCGCTTGAAGGCCGCCAGATTGTATCGAATGTTGACATTCATCTCTGCGTAAAGCGTGTCTCTTGAAGGCCATCCTCCGGGGGAGTGAACCCAATATTGATGCAATCCACATTCCTCCTTGAGCAATTTGATCAGAACGTTCAAATGAGGAGAAGCTCCGTGACCATAACGATTGTCGAAATCAAAGTGATGCCATTCCAAAGACAATTGATCCACATGTTTGCAGGCACCACTGGTAATCAAGGTTTCCAACATGCGATACTCGGAACCCTGAGTAAATAAATACGTGACAAGTACAATGTGAGAGAAGGGTAGAACAAAAGATGCAGTCACTCTTTCATGCTGTACTTGCCTCTGTATCAATCTTGAGAATGGTAATGTGATCGTGGCCCAGCTCCTTCATGATGGAATCCACGCTCCGCACCGGCAGGGGGAATACTTTGGACTTGCCAAAGCTGCGCAGCTCACACTGCGTTCCGGAGCAATTATGCTGATTCACCACCTTGTCAGGGTAGGCAAAAATCGATACTTGACCCCAGTTATATTCTCGTAACTTGATGGTCTCATCTTTACCACCTCCACCATAACTGAGCAAGTGATAGTTGGGATTGTCCTTGAGCACCCTGGCTTCTGGATTATTCTGATAAAAGTTCTGCGTCACGGGCGAAGGATCAAAGGCAAACACTTGGCAATGAAAGGGTGCTTGGCTCAAAATGGAGCCGAATTCAGGCTGCGTGCGAACTCCAAAATCGTAAATGATGCAATCCTTGTAGGGAAAGTCGTCCAAACACACCTTGTTGCACGTGCACTTGTGGTCGCAGTATTCACTCAAGCGAGTATCCTTCTTACATCTCGTCGAGATTTGCGTTGACAAAAAGGGATCACTGTCAAAAGATAGAAAGGCGTTCTGTTTGGACTCTAGAATTCGAACTTGATTTTGAAGGTCCAACACTGTCTTCTTCAGCTCGCTGTTGTCGTTGTTATTGCTCAGTCGCGACGACACAGTTGAATCCACCTTATTCACCAGCAAGGTGCACGTATAGATCCATGATGCTAGGATAACAAGCAGACCAATCTGTGAGGGGCGAGGCTTCTTCATCAGGAGGCGAGAACACAAGCAATAAGATGAAAGAAAATGAAGCGATGCATCAGATGGGAATTTGAAATTCAAGTTGTCACGCTCTCCCTATTTATAGTTCCTCATGTCCGGATACAATTATACATATGTGTATAAATAAATATTCAAGATGGAATATGAATATACAACTTCAACCAGATTGCGTTCCAAGAACGCCTTCGAACGTCGTCCGCGAAAAGATCTTTCTCTGATTTGGCCAGATTGATTCATTCATTCCATTCATTCATTGACACAACTGTACATTGCACTCATTCTCTGTGCAATAGTCTACTTCTAAACAGCCCTTCTTCTAGCCTATTTAATTTTACCATGAGCGTTGTTGCTATTACTGGAGCAAACCGCGGGCTCGGCTTGGAAATGGTGAAGCAGCTCTCCGCCAAAGATTCCGTCTCCAAGATTTATGCTCTCTGTCGAAAAGAAAGTGACCAACTCGCTGCAGTACCCAAGGTTGTTGTGGTCGAAAACATTAGTCCAGCCGAAGATTCCGTCGTGACCATATTGGAAAACTACTTTAAAAGCAATGGCGAAGATGCGACTCCCATTGATTTGCTCATTCACAACGCAGGCGCCTTTGGGCCCAATGAAGACTTTAAGGACGATATGGCTGTGTTCATGTCACAATCCTTGACCAACGTTACGATGGAGCGCATGAGATTTGCGTATGAGCTTAATACTCTTGGACCCTTGCGTATCACGCAAGCACTGCTTCCCAACCTCAAAAAGACACAGGAGGGTAGCACTACTACTACAAAGATTATCATCATTACGTCTCTCATGGGTTCCATTGCTGACAATGGTTCTGGTGGTTTCTATGGATACCGCACAGCAAAGGCGGGTGTCAACATGATTGGCAAGGGCATGGCCATGGATCTGAAGAAAGACAAGATTGCAGTTGGGTTGATTCATCCAGGCAATGTCCGGACGGGCTTTGGACAGAGAGACGGCCAGGATCGTCCAGCCGAGCAGCGCCGTGAAGGACAACGCGAGGTGGGACCATCCACCAAGGGAGTCTTGGAAGCTATTGATGCCATCACGTTGGAAAATACGGGATCGTTTCTGCATGGAAACTACGGAGAGGGTGTTAAGCCCTGTGAATGGTAGCTAGTTGTACTTGTACAGTACGACTTCACTGTACTACTGTCTGTACTTCGATCACAGTACAGTATAGACGGCACCAGCATGTCATGAATCATAACTCTAGCAGGTTAGAACGTCAAGTCTGGACTACTGCATTGATGTTAGGAAGTCGATTGTGGTTCGAATAGGGTTGTGTTTGTCCTTTTGGCGGGGTTCTTCTCCCTCTGCGTGTGTTTACGATTCCGCCTGTGACTGAATAAATGCACCGTGATGGTGTGGACTGGCAACCACGCCTGTGACTGAAATTGCTGCGATCACGTCTCGTCAGAGGTCACGATGTGGTGAGTGCACTCACAAAATACAAAAATAAACCAACCGCAAGCAAGCAATCAACAATACACAAAACACAATGAGTCAGAAAAACCAGGGAAGCCAGAAATTGTGCTACAAGGATCAAATCGAAAAGATCAAGTGGTTCCAACAGTTCCAGGATGATGAGTGTCGCCTCGCGGACGACAACTTCTTCGATGAAAGAGCAATCACTAACAAACAAGTCGAGAAATGGTATGCTGCTCTCAAGTCTAACAAAGCTGCGCAGGAGACGCTCATCGGTATGCTTCCGCCGCCGATGGAAAAGAAGGATGCCGAGAAATTGGTGAAAGGCTACGTCGCTGCTCTCGGCCAGCAGTTGCCGAATGGCAAAAAAGACGGCATCGGAAACAAAGCCAAGAACTTTGCAAACATATCTAGCAACGAGGTGCCGAACAAGGCGCTGAAGAAGGTGCCGAACAAGGCGCCGAAAAATAAAGGCAACAAGAAGGGTCGAATTGGAAATGACAAGAATGGCAACATAAATCCAAACAAGGGGAATGGTAAGTTGGTCCGTACGAACGGAAAGGTGGATACGACAGAGGATAAAGGGGAGAACGACGACGGTAATTGTGTTAAAAAGCCTCTCAAGAAAAAGAAGGAACGCAAGAATAATAACATGGACGAGGATGAATATGTGATGGAGGGAATGGCAGAAACAACTCAGGATAACGGTGTCCTCGCCTCTATGGCGCTTGGTAAAAAGTCTCGCCGTCGTAAAAACACCGCACCCATTGATCCCAACCCTAAGAATCCCCACAGTAACACGCCCCTCTACAGCAACGACAACAACTCGGAGGAAAGCTCATTGGATCCGGTGTCTCTCACAAAGAACAGAGACGACAAAACCAAAAGCTCCAAAAGTACGAAGAGCTCTAAAAGCACCACGCGCACCAAAGGTAACAAAAGCCAGAAAATTGTCAAAGAACCAAAAGTATCCAAGAAGAGGTGAGGAAGCAGAGAGGCAAGGGCAATAAGAAGAAGAACGCTTGAAAAGATAATGCATAATACGTCAAAAGAATAATGTAAAATTGAGCTTGGCTGCCCGCTTTCTGGGCCCTCTTGTCGCGTTTAATCTCTATGCCCACATGACGCTAAGGAGTGACTCATCACTGATGGGGATCAAACTCCGCTTCTCTCGTTTGCAGCGCGTAGGACAATCTTTTAAAAGCTACCCCGAGGTGCGTTGCTTACAAACAATGGTCCAACTGGAATCTAGACTGCTGTCGTCATTCGCCACCTTGAAGAAAGCGACTGTATCTACCTTGTTCGCAAGCTTCGTTAGCAGCCTTCCCACACAGCAACCACGCACGAGCAGTAACTAAAGGCGTATTATTTTCCAGAAAGGTCAGTAGTCGTTCCCCACGAATGATTCCTTGAGTTCTCACTAGCTGGTTAGTTAGACTACTTGTAGGTACCGCTGGTACGACAACGGGCATACCGCAGCTTTCCGCGTAAGCGTCGATTCTGACAAGATTGTTTATTGAAACACCGCAGGAACCTTACCAGGTCTGCGTGCCCAGTTCTTCTAGCTAGTCTACCATCTGTTCTCAGATAAAAGGAGGTTTATGACTTATGAGATACAGTTTGTTCGGTCACAAACGGCACGAGGGTCACTTGCGCCATGTTGCCGCTGTGGCACCCACCCGTCAATGCGTTTTTGTTAACATGAACATGAGCCGTCGACGGTGTGGTTGAGGGTAAGGCAACGATTTCCGGGTGAATGACATGACACAGAACCTCCGATTTGGAGATTGACTTGCTGGAATTGCGGTTGGAATTTCAAATTCTTCGCCCACCCTTCAGTGGGACCTGCAGTAGCATCCCCAAACCTGGCTAGTTGAGCGAGGCTTGGAGGAAGCATATTGACTATGTATGACTATTTAAGAAATCGATTGCAAGAAGGCAACAAGTGGTTCGAGCACAGTAGTATAGTCATGTTTGTTCGTAATCTAGATGTATGGCTAGGTATGGATAGGCGCGTAATGGAGGAAGAGTAGAACGAAAAGAGTAATAAAAATGTGGCAGGCAACCCTAGCATGAATAACACCCGTTGCATGCTGCAGCACAAGCAAACACGACAACAAGCTCGGTTGAGCACGGAGAACCGCCCAATAAAGGAGAAGCAAACTAAGTGCATGCAACTGAAGGCGGGATAGCAACCTGGCGGCTTCGAGAGGACCTCCTTTGCAAGACAAAGAGGAGGCAGACGGGGGATGACTCTGATTTTCGAGAGTGGCAACTCGTCGTTTCGAATAGAAGCCCCACCAGGAGCATCGACGAGCTGCGTGTCTAGGGAACTCCTATCAAAGGCGCTAAGGGATCTCACTTTTCGGGTACAGGAAAGATTCTACTACAGCAGAGGCTCCCGTAGACTCCCATGTGCGGTGTGCAGTGACCCCTGATCGTTAGGCACCTGTGGATCATCCTGCAACGATGACTCGTTGTCGTGACCTTCTTCTTCCTCCTCGTACTTGGCTTGTTGATATCGTTTCTTTTCTGGCAACACGTAGAGCATCAAGGCGTCGACAATGGTAGTGGCCACTGCCAGTAGACCCAAGGCAGTCGTGAGGGTGACGAGGAATTGAATGGCATTGAACTGGTGGTATTCACCCCCCAACAAGACAGCTACTCGGATTCCGTGTGCATTCAAGAGAGTTCGAGATGATCGATATGAATGATAGTATGGAATATTTTGCTTGAAGGATGATCCAGCCAGAAACTGGGGAGAATAGTAATAGTGTGGTTCTACCATTCCACGGTAGGATGAGAAGTCGGACCAGAAAATGTTGAGCAGTATGGTACCACCCGTCTCACGATAGGTTTGACACACATCTGTTGTTGTTGCGTTGTTTTTGTTGGACAAGGCAAGGTTGCATTCATCTAGACTCAAGTTTACAGCCTTGAGCAACACATCGAGTGAGAAAAAGTCTTGTCCATGGCTGGTGCTGTTTGGGCTAATGTAGCAGGGCGCAGAGGCTTTGCGCTTCTCTCCTCGGACCTGCTGATAGGCCTGACCTACAGCAAAGGCTTCCGCACAAAGATGATGGTCCGTCGAGCGCAAACGACCATGGTACTTCGATGATTCAGTCGAACAAGCATAGTTGTTGTGTCCCGTGCATATTTTGGAAGCTGTCACTGCGTGGTCAAAGAGAATTGTGAAAGCTTCACTCTGGGCGGTGTAGAACTTGTGTTCTGTGGACGTTTGATTGTAAGTGCGGGGACACAATGATTGATCTTGAGTACAAACGAGCTCTTCTTCTCGCGCGGATGCCCTAGTAATGATGGCCATGGATTTCTCCGAGACAATCTGTGCATTTGTAGCCTCGTAAATCTCACAAGGATAGACCCTTCCGGCATAACTCGAATTGTTTGCTGCTTGTTGACAATATGTCAATTCTTCGAGGGATGCAAACGCATTCTTACAATCCTCGTCGCTGCTGGGATCGCAGCTATCGACTGTCGGTTGCTGCAAGGAAAAGCGGACAACCCCGACGACTGGAGATGCCTCGAGCCAACCGCCTTGAGCCCACATTTCAAACACGCCCACATAAATCACGATCCCAATCAGTAGAACGGATCGTAGTGTGGCAAGTCGAGCATCCTTTATGTTGACATACTTTACAGTTTCGTAGTACAAGAACACCATGGTTCTTGAGATTTTGATTTGGCAGATTTTGTGCTGCAATCATACAGTAGTACAGTAGCACAGTAGCAGTGGTGGATCGTGCGCGGTGCGGCCTTGTTATTTTGCTCACAAATTTCAAATCAATCGCACACATTTCTTACACACAAACCAATCATGGGAATTCGTACTACAACACAACTCAAGAACTCTCCAAAGAGGAAGACCATGATCTATAAGAGAAATGTCTCTCGCAAGCATGCCAATGATGAAGACGAGTTCGATTGGACCGTATCTTTTGTGGTTATGTACGGTAGATTCGCGCTATACTCATTCTGTTTTTCCCCATTCGTTTTAAGAATATAACCTCTACTTGCACACCCCAGCGTCACCGCAACAACTGCACTCAATGCCACAGCCGATATCCCTCACCATCAAATCCAGTGACGGCAATTGACACAAACCCTGTGGAATAGTACCCCGAATACCGTTGCCCGTCAAATACAAACCCTCCAATTCACCCAACGTCCCCAGCTCAGCGGGAAATCTACCCGACAAATTGTTGTCGTCAAGACGCAGCGTTTTCAGATCGGTCATGCTGCTGAGTTCAGACGGAATGAGGCCTTTCAGCAAGTTCTGCTCTAGCGCAAGGGTCTTCATTGAAACCAGTTGACCCATTTCTGTTGGTATTGAGCCCGTTAAGCTGTTCCCAGACAAGTCCATGATTTCAACCTCAGGCAACTGCCCAATCTCAGTTGCGATTGTGCCATTGAGGCGACTGTTGCTCAGTTCCAAGTCGCGGAGTTTTGTTAAACTGTAGATACAAGTTGGAATCGTATTTCCCAGCTTGTTGTTCTTCAAGATGAGAAACTCAAGCTCCGGGTACTCGCAAAATGCTTCCGGAATTCCCTCAGAGAACTGATTGAAGCTCAAATCCAAGTGAGCTGCGTGAGAGGATGAGTGAGTTAGTCGGCTAGTCATATTGTAGCAAAGGTTGCAGCATGATATCCATACGTACTCAGTGTAGGCAAACCGACTGGAAGGGTGCCTGTCAGCAAGTTGTCAGATGCTGCAAAGAATTCAATGCCTGCCCACCCCATGTTGGACGGGAAAGTCCCATAGAATCCGTTTCCCGACAGATCAAAATGTCTCATTGTCGGTAGAAAGCCAATGATAGGGCTGATGGGCCCAGACAACTCATTGTATCCCAGGTCGACGTACTGCAGTCTGAAATCACTAATGTTGGGAGACAATATGTACGTTGGGTCGACCTCCATGTTTCCACGAAACCTGTTGTGAGAAATCGAAAGGATTTGCTTCTTAATCGTGGCCCCAGTTAAGGGAGGAAGTGTCCCGCTGAATTGATTATAATCGAGATAGACAATGTCAAGTGCTGGAAGACTCTCAAAGTCTATCGGAAACTCGCCCGAGAACTCATTGTGCCGAATGTCTAGAGTCACCATCACTTGGAGGTTGTTGACTTCTTCATTCAACATGCCAGAGAACATGTTGGTGTTGAGTTTGAGGGTCCGAAGAAACCTTAACGAGTACAAACTCGAAGGCATGGTTCCGTTGAGTTGATTGAAGGACAGGTCCAGTTGGATCAGATCTTTCGCTCCACCAATAGTAGATGGAATAGAACCAATCAGCTCGTTGTTGCTGAGATCCATTGCTGACAGGGAAGTCAGGCCTCCAATGGAGTCTGGAATGGGACCAACAAGCCTATTTTTCGGCAAGCGCAACGTGGAGGCCGACTTGAGCAACCCAACCTCGGCTGGAAGTGTTCCTTGAAGGTTGTTGCGGGTGGCATCGAGCCCAGTGACGACTCGAGTTTCAGTTGCATCGTATTGGCAAAAGATACCATTGCTCCACTCGCACTCGTGCAACGTCGGGTCCAGCCACTGCTCTTGATTGGTCCACTCTTCTCCTTTCAGACTGAAGTAAAGGGTGATCAGGGCATATCGCTGAGCAAAGCTCTCCCCATTTGTACCGCCTGTGTCAATCTGATCCTTAGACGACAGCCAACCAACCGCTTGAAACTGCGGGGAGCCCGGTTCATCAAAGGCTAAGCCTCCTGAGAGTCTGATGGCAGCTTGAAAGATCTCGGAAGATATGAACGTTGGAGCCATGGAGGGAGCCATGGTTGGGAAATTCGTCTCGATGTCGCCCCCCTCTGACTTACTACCAGTACCAACAACTGAGTATACAACACCGAAAATGATTCCAGCAATCACTAAACAGGCTGCCAGTATAATGAACCTTCGGACGGGGCGTTCGCGGACAAGGTGTTTGAGAGAGATGGGGGTCTAATCAGCGTAAATGACAGGGAACCCACCCTCCACGTCACCAAAGTCTTTCACTGGCATGGCCTCCACAATGGGTGCACCTGGAGCTCCCGCAGGTATACTACTGCCGGTGTAGTTGTATGGGCTCGCATACGTCGGTGGGGGAGCAGCGTGCACAAAATCAGACGAATGAACTGATAAAATGGATGGCGTTCGTGTAGTAGTAGGAGAATGTTCCTCCACCGCTTGCAACTTTTGCCTCAAGTTGGAAGCATGTGCTTGTCTCGCAGGGTCCCTTGACCTGTTGTAACGTTCCGCCTCCCTCGATTTGGCGCTGAGTGCTGAAGTAGCACCCTGCTGCTCTGCTAGAAACGTCCTTGCCAGTTGTTCTGCAACTTGACGATTCGCCCCCATGGCCATCATGTACTCTACAAGAAGATCAGGGGGAACGTCATCTTGTTCAATCATTTGATTCACACTCTGAAGATCGTCTCCAGATAGAACTGACATGATATCCGCCGTGTGCGGATCAATTGAATCGGGAAAACGTGCCCCTGACGGAAGGTAACCTCCTCCTCCTCGATGTTCGAGAAACGGAGAGAGGCGAGTTGAGGCAGGCTTGGCTGCTGGTGGAGTGCTCATGCTAGCGGCACTCGCAGTGAGCTGCGACTTTTTCTGCGGGATGCTACTAATTCCAAACGAAGCATCGTCGTCCATGGGGCCATCTTGACCCTTGTCATTTCCCCATTGACTCCAGTCGTCCTTATTTGCCTCCCATAGATCAGTTTCGACAGAAGCTGAAGAAGTAAAGTCGTCTTTCTTTGAGGACTTTCGCTTCTTCTTTTTGCTCTTCTTGCCATCATCCTTGTTCTTATCCTTGCTCTTCTTTTTCTTCTTCTTACTCTTGGTGTGTTCCTCCGTCAAATCTAGCTGGTTTAAACTATTCATCAGCGTGTCATCGCTCATTGGGGACGTTGCCATTGTCTCATCGTTCATGGTTTCATCGTTCATGCGGCTTAATTCATCAACAAAGTCGGGAGTGGAAGAATCACTGCTAAAGAATGAGTCCGCAGCAGTTGATGCCGCTGTCGACTTGTGGTCCCTGCTTCTCGTGGTGGCCTCAAACTCCATCGATGAAAAGTTGTTCATGGTAAAAGGCGTTGCTTGTAAGAGCTCAAAGCAAAAGGATAGGAAGTTGCTCAGAAAATAGGAGTATCAAACAGGTGTATCAATTTTTGCCGGTTATTTGTTCACCATAACGCGCTTCCAAATTTTTGAGTGAATCTCGTGAGCCCATTCAATATCAATGTCTCTCCCTTGAATTGGGATCGAAAATGTCTGTAACTTCAACAAAATAGATAAGATACTGGAACTATCCGTGTCTTGGATATAACTTTTACGGGACCAGCGGAATCACCAGGATAAATCAGATGCCTCTGCATCACGTCTTTCCATAAATACTCATAATTATAACCACGAGTGGCACTCTGCTAGCTAGAAAGAGTGGAAAGATTTGTGAATGATTTATGCGTAATGTATGACCGGTGTTCTTTTTGGAAAGAATATTCAACATTTAGTATGCAAAAGAAGACAACAGAATAGTGACTCATGTCTTTCGCAATTTACTTCACACATAACAAATGATACTTCGTGACCGCCCTACAGCTGTTTGATACCCACAATATGCGACGCAGAGGGCGGAAAAGTCCTGGCATCTGGCCTGCGCACTGTTGGCTCTCACCTGCTCCCACACGCAGACACCAACTTACAATAATGTATAGACTACGTAAGATGGTATCGCAACGACGTGGTGTCTTGCTTGTCCCAAGTTGTGTGCTGTTGACATAATTGACGGGCTGACTTATAAGCCCAGGTGACGTATTGAGTACAGTCAGAGTAACAAGTCGGTCGGTTCACGGTTGAGGTTGCAAGCCCTCGCCTCGCCTCGCCTCGCCTCCGCTTTGTGCCTCCTATCGTACTGGGTAGAGTGCGCCTGCAATAGTCTAGAGTAGAAAGATCTCCGCGTTCCTGAACTTCTCTAACAATATGTCATCTGGAGTCTTTCCTCGTTCAGAATGAATCGTTCCTCTGCGCAAGCAGTCGTCGCTGTACCTGGCTGACCCATCGTACCAGATATACTGAGCAGTTTCTGTTACAAAACTAGAGTTCCCGTTAGATGAATCTGGCTACCACGCGTCGCCGAATCCTCGGCGATGCTTGGCATTTCGGCGTTCAAACAGGACACGATTGGAAGTCTCGGAAGTGACCTCGTAGTTATGTTTAGTAAAGACAACTTTCACGTCGTCCAATTCAGGATCACAGTCGGAGAAGCAAAACGAGTCGCAGCCGCAATTTTGACATGGCCATAAAGGGTGGGGACAAAGCACCCGTCAGCAACTTCTCATCCCTCTTGTGTAACTTCGGACAACCGTTAAATACTAGCCATTCGACTACATGACTTACGTTGACACCAATCGTCGTGTTGTGTAACCACTCAAACTTCTGGTGCACATACCCATTGGCTGTGGATTGAAGATGCCGTGCCATCTCCGTAACACGGATTATCCTCCTAGAATTTTTGGTGTTGCTTTCTGAGGCAGGCGAGTCATCGACTCTACAGTAGAGTTAGTAGGCGCCGCAAGCTAGGTCAATGAATGGCGAGTTGTTGTGCGTGAACACAGGATACTGGTACTGTACAATCTGAGCCGAACACAGTCTGGAACAACTCTCTCTAGGAGCCTGGAAGAGACAGTGTATGTAGCAGTAGTCTATCTGCAATAGTCTCCTCGACTAGACTAGACAGGATCTCAGCATAAGAATACAGTATCGATTGTCTGATACGTTCTCGTTCTGAGCCTGAACTTCTGCTCTTATTGTGGTTATAGCCGGTGATGCTGCGCCATTCTCCAGTCGTATATCTCAGGAATTGCAACATCATAATGCCTCCAGGAGGGCGAGGGAGTCGGAATGCTGTAGACTGCTGTAGTCTGTCGTCAGCTACGAGCACACCATAAAGCAGCGGTGCTTCGCTACTACTCCCATCTT
This sequence comes from Herpochondria borealis, assembly GCA_032274145.1. NCBI lineage: Eukaryota > Rhodophyta > Florideophyceae > Ceramiales > Ceramiaceae > Herpochondria > Herpochondria borealis. The sequence continues at coordinate 10,841 of JAVCKV010052666.1, read as the reverse complement.
CGGGTGTACAGACCTCTTGGTACCGATGGTTCCATTTTCTTCGCTATTTTATGGGTTCAATTATTGTTGGCAATTCTCACTGGCTCAATTGTATATTGAATTATGATGGTCCAACAATGTCACTCCTCGCCCTATTGTGTCATCACATACTGAACACACTATTCCCCAACTAGAATCCTGCATTGCGGCGTTCAAACAGGACATGCGTGGAGGTCTCGGAAGTGGCCTGAAAGCCTTTTTCGGCCAAAACAGATTTCGCCTCATCCAATTCAGGATCAAACTTGGTGAAGTCGAACGTGCTGTCACCATGGCAAGTGATTACGTCCTTCTTGGATCGATCGTAGATGTGGTAGGGACGGTCAATATCTGGAGTGAGAAACTTTTCGTAGAGACACTCATTGTTCATGGTCGTCATGAGCACATGAAAGAGGAACTTGTCGGCGTCCATCTCAAAGGGGGACGCTCCATCGTCACAGTCAATCCAGCCGCGCGCTTCCATGTTCATTGCGCGCCAAGGACGGGCCCCGTCACTTGCTGTCTGCAGATCTGCGGGAATCTCCACGTTGCACTTGAAACCGTAGTGACCGGTAGTGTAGACATAGCCTCCACTCTGCTCGTCGTAATCCACAACGAGATCAAGAATGCCTTTGCGGACATCATGGGCTACTTTCGACACAGCGTCATCTTGAGCACGATTCAAAATCAGACCAAGAATGGGAAATTTCTTCGTCAGAAACTCTCGATCACTTGATGGAGAGGTCATGAGGACTGTTGTTGTTCGCAATAGACTCGTACTACTCGTCTCTCGTACTCTCTGTAGAACAACCTTACTCGGTAGAATACTCAGGAAGCAAGGCCGAGAGATGTGGTGTCGCGGTGGTATATTCGACTGTTCACCAGTCAATGTATCGAAGATAGCTACTTAACCCTTTGATGAAGAGTGGCCAATGCTACGAATGGTGTGCTGAATGGGAGAGATGAGGAAGGTCGGCGAACGACAAGGAAGGTGGGCCTAGTCGTGCGAATCCAAGATCAAAGAGCCGTGCATGTTGAACAGAATCTGGAATGTGGCGTTTTCTCGAAATGAATAGCGTGAAAATTTCTCCTTTCTTGTTCTGCGTTGTTCGTCTCTTTTCGCCCGGGTTCCCCCTGTTTCACCTTTGTTCGTGCTTCTCATCATGCGAGTTTACCGCGCGTGAGATCTTTCCTCTTCTCCTTCGGTTCGTGTCATCACTCTCACTCTTTTGTTCTTTTGCTGTTGTTTCAAATTTTGAAGCGAAAGGAGATCCACCATGTCAAGCCTATCTCTCAACGATTCGGCCGCTCCCCGGCCTGACTTTGTCTTGAAGCTCCGTATCGTTGGTGTTGGAGGTATGTATGTTTCAATTGAACGTTTCTCGAATGAGAAGGTCAAATATGGGTGTCAGCACCGTACAAACACGGTAGAAACGTACTGTTTTTGAGACGTGGATCACTAGTGAATGATGTCGAGGTCTAACGATGCTTGCCCTCTTTGTTTACACAACAGATTCTCATCAGAACCAGGTTCGTCGAGTTCGCCTCCACCGCATTCAGGTTGACGGCGTGATCTCCTATCCAGCTCTCGTTGATGTCGCCATCAAGTGCACCTTCCCCAATGCTCCTCTTTCGCATGCGGAGTACGATGTGGGCTTGACGTACTACGATATTGACAATGACTGCATCACGATCGCCTGTACAGAGGAATTGATTGATGCCATTGATCAATTCTCGGCCATTGATAGGCCCGTTTTGAAGATTACTACTGATGTCAAGCGAAAGGAAGGTCTTCCTACCGTAGCTGCTCCTGCTGCGTCCAGTCGTGCCACCGCTTCTGAAACTCCCGACTCGTCTCCTGAAAGGCCAGCCCAGCTTCCCCAACTCATTGAGTCTTTTGTCTCTGTCTTGAGCAGGGCCATTGAAGCTTTGCAGAAGCAAGTTGCCGAGGTTAACCAGGCAAAGACGAATTCGCCATCCACTCCCAAGAAGGAAGAGACCGCTGAGGAGCTCGCCAAGGCAGTTGTGAACAACATTGAAATGGAGGAAGAGAAGCCAAAGGAAGCTCCTAGTGGTCCCCCTCGCCCCTTTATTCATGGACGCCACACATGCAATGGATGCCTTTGCACTCCAATCATTGGAGCTCGCTACCACGCTACCAATCTAGACGATTACGATTTGTGCGCCAAATGCAAGGATAACTACGAAGGAAAAGAGATTCATTTTGAAGTTGCTGAGCTCGGTAAGTTGACAATTTGTGAGAAAAGTTTGAATACTAGAAGTTGCATGCGGCGCTAACCATGTTTCTTTTTTCAGATCGCGATCGTCCTTTCCAGGAACGTTGGCATCGTAAGCGAGAACGGTTGAATGGGCGCGGAAACTGCCGCCCTAACGGGCGCGGTCAAGGCCGTCATCGAAATGGCCCATGTCGAGGACCCCATGCCCGTCGCGGCCCACCATTCCGTTGGCAGCAGGAAGGCATGGACAAGGCGTTCGAAGAGGCGGTTCGACGCAGCCTCTTGGAGGTCAAGTCTACCGAAGGTCCCACAAAGCCCGAACCTGCTGACAGCAAACAAGAAGATGGCGCAAAGCCTGAACCTTCAGCCCCTGCTGATATCAAACAAGAAGAGAACACGAAGCCCGAACCATCCGCTCCTGCTGATGACTCGGAAGTCCTGGACATTGCCGATGTAGCCACACCTTCTGAAGAGGAAACTACCACCAACGAAACCGAGGTTTCCACAGTGAAGTCTGAGGAAGACATTGTCATCGAAGAGAAGGTTACCATCAAAAGTGAGGAAACTGCTGATTCCTCCTTCTCCACTGATGCCGTCGGACATGGCGATGCCGCTGAAAAGCTTGGTCAGACGCTTGATGAATGCGCCCAAGTTATCGACGCGATGGTTAGCGAGCTCGACCGTGCTGCTCCTGTGGCCGTTGACGATGAAGCCAGTGATGACGGATACCCTGCGGCTAGTCTTGATGAGACTAGCTCCGAGAAAGAAGCTATGATTGTAGATGGTGAAGAGGAGAACGTTGAGGAGGATGACTCCGAGAAGAAATCTGTCGCTAGCGAAGACGAATGGCAGGTTGTGACTGAAGATGAGCAAGTTGCAAGCGACGAGATGATTGCCAGAGCTGCACAGCTTATTGGATCGGCCCTCTTCCAGAGTGATTTGAGAAGCTCCGAGGCTGGCGAAGCCACTTTTTCTACTTTGAGCGAAAGCGGAAACCTCGGAGGCGACGAGTCTGTGCTGTCTGTTCCCTCCTCCGTTCCTTCCGTGGCCTCCGGAGTCTCTCCTGCTGTTCTCGAGCGTTGGGCGTTGCAGATTACTCAATTGCACGAGCTCGGATTCGACGACGATGCCAAGAATGTTGATATCCTCGAGCGCCTTGGCGCTGCCAAGGTGGGCGTTGATGATGAAGATGAAGTTTCCGTAGCCCAGGTTGTTGGTGCTTTGTTAAACGACTGAACGACCAGAGAAGGCCCAGTACGAGGTATGAAGGACTAGGAATAAATATAAGAAGATCTTGAATGAAACGCAGGTTAGATTTGCGGCAATTCAAGCTGCTGCAAGTGCAAATGATGTGGCGCGGCTGACTACTCTGCGGGCACTCGACGCGGTGAACACCATAAGTTCACGACAAACTATCGTCGCGTCGTTCAACTTAAAAAAGTGCTGTCATGCGGCTCTAGGCGATGAACGTCCCAAGCTCAGAAGTGCGTTTCGACAAATTAACGTCGTGCGCGAGGCAATTTCATGGGTCAACTTGCGTGCATAGAGTAGTCGTGGTGTGGTGCGGTGAGCTCTTGTCACGTACGCCTGGCGACAAATTGAATCAAGTTTCGCCCATGATCTCCGTCGAGAATAAGAGCGTCGTGCAATACTTCCCATCTATCCCCAGCAAAAATCGTGGCTAGTTCCTCACGCTCGAGTACTCTAGATTCCTACGTGTTTCAGAAACTTTTGGTCAGAAATGCTGTATAGCGTTTGCAACCTGTCGCCTCTCAGCGCAGCACTAACTCACCTTTGGATGGTCAAAGTCCCAACTAGCTCCAGCATGCGGCTTGCAAAAGTGACTCATGGCAAAAATAGTGCCTGATTCCAGCTTGTCGCTCTCGGCCAGGAACGTGACCAGCTTCCGATTCCAGAATCGCACTGCGTAAAAGCATAGTACGATTCGTTCTTTCATTGACAACTCGTTTTCGACCAGCTCAATCTTGTTGAGGTTCAAATTCAAAGCTCGTGCATGCGAATCAACGTGGCGATTCTTCCAGAATGGTTCGCAACGTTTCGCACTTGCCTTGTGGTTATCAATCCCGACTACTACAGGTATTGCATGACCCAGCAACTTGATTTGTTCTGCCAGAAAACAAGCATCGCGTCCTGCACCACTACCGAGATCCCAAATCTCGCAGTCTCTGTCGGCAGGCAGAGACTGCTTCAACACTGGCCAGAGAATGCTGGGGAGCATTGGGTCAGGTTGCCAAAGTCGAGGGAGCGGTTGAAAGCCAGAGTCTTCTTGTGACGACTTCTCGGCTTCTTTGTAGATATTCAACTCTTTGGCTTGCTTCCACAAATCATCCGAGGCAACCAATGCTACAGGTACTTGCCACGGTTTTCTGGATTGTTGCGTTGCTTTGCTGGTGGTTGCAAAGAAGAAACCCAGCATTTCTTGTTCTCGTTCTTGCTTCACATCATCTTCGCAGAGTATACCAAACTTGACGTGACGTGGAGGGAGCTCACACGATCGTTCACCAGACAGCAGGGTGGAGAAGGCAAGATGGACCACTACTCTGCTGGTTGTTGACGATGATAGCACCGTCGCTTCATCCGGTTGCTCACGAATGTCAATCAAGGGAATCTCCAAGTCCCACCAGTCCGTCAACGATGCATAGTTCATTCCGTCACTAGAGTCTAAGAGGGTGGATGGAGGAGAGATTAATGCAACAACGCCCATCATGATTATTTCGAGATTGGAGGAACGACAGTAGCCGACAGTGCGACAGTGCGACAGTGCGCCATTGTTGCCAAGAGTAGAGCACTGTACACTGTACACTGTACACTGTACTGTCATGCTGTTACTCGAGTACCGTCGTACATGTGTACTGTACTGTTATTAGCCTGGCATTTCAAAACATGACCGTTAGGACACCCTTGCGACAAAAGCACGTCAACAAGAATGTCTGTTTTGCATGTTCCTGTGTCCCTGCATTTCCTCATACTACAGTGCAAATTTTGGGCATTGCCACTACAATCTATGACTGTCACAGAGGCACTATGCCAGCACTGTGACCAACAGAGCTGTTCTAGGCTTAGTGCGAGGCATATGCCGAAAGACCACACAAAGAATGCCATGCCTCTAGATCACAAAATAACTCGAGGCTTACTTTGGAAACCTACACATTTCCGTTGATTGCTGGATCCAAGAGACCTATCAACCATGAAGCAAATCCGTAGGAGAGTCTCAGAGTTCTTGCTCGTTGCTGTGTTCGTGGGCATCGTTTACCCAGACCGCCCGCTTGACAACGTTCGTCGATTCCTTCGTGTGGAAGAACAGCGGGTTCCTGTGAAGAAGTATTCTCAGGATCAAATCGAAGCTACTGCACCTCACCTTGAAGTCTTCCATCCTCGCTTGTTTGTCTGGTCTGAAGATGAGGGATTCCGCGTGTACAACCTCGATCATAAGGACTCTCATTATCAGGAGAACATGGCTTGCGGCCGTTGCACCAAGACTGTTCCTCTTATTGTGAATGCCTTGACGGAGGCCTACGGCCATCGTTTTCAGCCAGGACAGCCTGTCTTCCAGATGCTTTGGAGCGACGCCGATTCCTTCCAGTCGCCTTGTGTCGATGAGGCAGCAAACTGTCACGCCAACGATTTCAGTCCCATTCCATTCTTTGGGTCTGTTCCCAAGGATCCGGAGGTCCTTCCAACGCTTAAAGCTATGCCAAACTGGTTCTACATCGATTGTCTCTACAATTGGAAGTTTGGTGTGACTTCTTCTGATGGCGATTGTTGGAAAGAAAACGTCAATCGTGATATTCAGTGGGATGAGCTTACCCCGACTGCTATTTGGAGAGGTACGTTAAACCGCAACACCACCCTTTCAGATGTCTTCGCCATGTTCTAACCAGCGTTTTGTCTCTCGTTTCAGGTTCTGATTTCACTTTCTTGCCCAGCTACCCTGAACACAAAGGTCTCCTCAGTCCAAAGAACATGGAAGGCTTTATTGAGACGTTTGCACAAGGCGACCATACACCCGAGTTCCTGGTGATGGAACTCTTCGATCATTGGAAGGAACTTTCGCCTCGTTGGAGGGCGATTGCCCTTTCTGCTCAAGCGGAACTCTACAACGAAACGTGGATTGACGCCAAATTTGTTGGGCCAATTCGCGAGGCGGCTCATGAAAAGTTTCGTGAGCACGGTGTGACTGTTGCTGCCGACGAACACATGGAAGCCGACAAGATGTCACAGTACAAGTACCAGCTTGACCTAGGGGGCGGAGGTGGCACAAGCTGGCGTGGAACATTGACGAAACTTGAAATGCCGTAAGTGAATCGTTGCATGTTTTGCTATATCTGCCACAATCACCGCTCTAACCTCTTCTGTGTTGGCATATTAGTGGCGTTTTGCTTCATCATGAAACACCAACGCAAGATTGGTGGTATGAAGAGATGCAGGAGTACAAGCACTACATTCCTGTTAATACCGATCTGACAGATTTGAAGGCGAAATTGCAGTGGGCTGTCAAGAGCGATAAGAAAGCCAAGCAAATCTCTCAAGCTGCGACAGAACTTGCAAACTACCTCTTCAGCGAAAAGTACATGAAGAAAGTGCACAATGATCTGTTCATCACCTACCTTGGCAAAGTTGTGGACAGCTACATCCACAACGACATGCCGTGGGCAGAATCGGTCATTCGTTACAAGAACAATGGCTTCCATCTCACGGAAGTCGCCTATTGTCGTTCTTCGCGATGCTACAGTAATGTTCGAGATGACATCTACCGAACGTTCCCCCACGTTGTTGCACCAGAATCTTTGCCTGCGACTCAACATGAGAGTAAGAACGCGTTCGACCAATCGCAGGCAGCTCTGGCCATGGTTGAAGCAAACAAAAGGCTTCGCGAAACAAGCGATCCGATCGAACAGTCGAATGAGGACATCAAGTTAGCTTCTGAGCGGGATGGCGAAGCTTCCACCACTCGTGACGTCAAGAACGAGCAACGCACGCAAGAAGATTCGGAAGAAATCAGGATGGACCGGCCGATCTCGGATACTGAGCCAAGTAGAATCGTTGTGAACGAGGATAGGGAAGGCTTCTTCAACGATGAGACGCAGCTGGACGACAAAGTACGGCCCGAGACAAACATCGAACGTTCGAGTTCTATTGTGGACCTCGACCCTGTGAGTCCTTCCTTCCATTCGACATCCGAGTCTCAGTCTGCTGAACACTTCTCCATTGGTGAAGGGCCTCATGTCATTTCTGGCAAACGGTTTCAAATTGATGCCATTGAGGAAGTGAAAGACACGTCTCAGGCAACGATGACGAGAGTCCAGCCCATGGATCAATCTGTAAGCAACGCCAACAAAGATAGGACAGCATCTCAATCGATGACTGAACAAATCGAAGTGGTTCAAGAATATCCGATCGACTCTACGCCGCACAGCTCTCCGGGAACGATCACGACGAGGTCTAAGTCCACGAATCAATCTGTCAACAACTCCAACAAAGTGTCTCAATCGATTCCTGACCAGATCGTAGTTGCTCGTGAACAGCCCCAGATCATCTCTGACACAAAGCCACACAGCTCCTTAACTCAGCCATCCTCTGGTGAGGTATCAGGCGAAACGAACGAGAGGCCACAGGCGATGTCGCAGACAATCAGAAGCACCGACCAACAAACACTCAATTCTCAGCCTACGTCGCAACTTCAAGAACAGGTTCGCATCGGTTCACAAAGGGTTGTCAATCCCGCGTCACCCAGGGACTCGAATCAGGGAGCATCTTTAAATGTGGCTTCGCGCTCTTCTGTTGTGACGGAAGATGCTACGACTGTGACGACAGAGAAACAGCAGGCAAAAATTCAAAAGGTGAAAACAAATAGCGAAGGTCAGTCCAACAAGAAACAGAGCCAGGGCACCCAATCGAACATAAGCAGTATTGGGCCACAAGCATCACAGCAAGTAACCTCCCAGGCTGCCAAAGGGAACTCGGGAGCATCTCAAAAGTCAAACGAAACAAGCAAGTCGAATGGAGCCAAGACGGCAACGAACGCCCGCACAAGCTTGCCTCGTGAAACCACTCCTGAGAGCCAGAAAGCAGGGAGTGGTCCTGCAGAAAGCAAGTCAAGAGTATCATCAACCCCTGTGTCAACAGCAACGTCGCAGAAGAAGGGTTCGGTGAACAAGTCGACATCGGGTAAGCCAAAGGAGTCTAAGCCGCAACTAACACAACGGAACGGGCCTGTGAAGAGTAAGGAAACCATGACCGAAGCCGCTCGAGAAGAGCTATCAGAGCTTGTGCTCGTTGCGGAAGAGACGGCAATCATCTAACGGATGAACCGCTCATTCGTAGGTGATTCAACCTCCACACTACTTATTACATGCTGCGTCTTTAACATTTATTTGAATAATACTAGATAATCGATCATTCTGGATGAAGCCTCAAGACATTTATACTGTGGATGCTGGCCGTGGAGCATAGTAGTAATATCTTGCCATACCCGTCACCGTCGTTACTAGTTGAGTTGGAAACTAATCAATGATTGTTTCTACACGAAGGTTGTTGGATAGATTTACCGCATGATGACTATGGGAATCGTGGCAGTCCAATATCTGTAAATATAAATGAAACCTGATGGAAAAGGAAAGCACACGAACTTCATCCCTGACAATTCACACAGCAGTCACAGGCAATTTCTGCTGGAGGTTCACAGTCTGCGTAAACGGACTCAATTCCCGCATCGCAAAATGGATCCAGAGAACCAGTTACCTGGTTGTCGTCCACAACGAATAATTCTGTTGTCATCAGGCAAACAGAGTGAGTTAGTGAGCTACAGTGAGGGGCTTCTCAACGACAGATCTGGAGAATCACTTACCGAGGTCGGGAAGGGTCGCGAGGGCACTGGATACTGTACCAGTGAGCAGGTTGTCCCCGAAACTGACTCGTCTGAGATTTTGCAGGTTGGCAAGCTGTGGTGGAATAGTACCCGTCAATCGATTGCTTTTCACGTCCAAAATGGTGAGGGCTGTCATTTCGCCAATTTCGGACGGAATCGCTCCAGTAAAAAACCCATCTGAGACATCAAGATTCATCAATGAGGTCAGCCTCCCGAGCTCGGTGGGTAGGATTCCACCAACACCTGTCTCACTTACATCGAATGTTCCGGACATGCCTGCAAGGAGACCAATCTTGTGGAGAAAGGGAAGTCAGTTGTAAGTAATTGACAAATGTCTGCAAGTCACAGAATAACACTTCTCACCTGCGTCGGAAGGCTCCCCTGCAGTAGAGGGTTTTGGAAGAACAACACCCGCTCAAGTCGCGTGTACCTTGCAATGGTAGAGGGTATAGAACCTGTGAGTCGGTTGTTGCTGAACCATATTTCATCAAGATTGGCAGTGGGAGTAGTATTGAAGAATCTGTACATGTTTCCGCTCAGCCGATTGTTTTCGACCCCTAGATCCTGAAGTGACACACTTAGGGAAAAGTCAGGAATAGTCCCCGTGAATTTATTCGATCCAAGCTCCATCCTCTCCATTCTAGGGTTTTGGCCGTAATGAGCTGGAATTGTTCCGGTCAACTCATTGCCCAGAAAATTGACTGAAGATAAACGAATCAGACTGTCCAAAGGAGGCAAAGGGCCAACAAACTGGTTGTGAACAAGCCAAAGCTGAGTGAGCGATGTCATCTGGGAAAGCGACACTGGAAAAGTACCAGTGAGGTCATTGTTCCCCGCAGAGAGTGACGTAAGACTAGTCGCATCTCCGATGTTGGACGGCAGGGATCCTGAGAAGTTACAGTCGTGAAGCCATAGTCGCGATAGTCGACGAAGCTCAAACAAAGAGGAAGGCAGACTCCCTCCAAAATAACGGTTTTCATAGACAGAAAGGATTTGAAGGTTCGACAACATGCTGATACTTGAAGGGAAACTGCCCACGATGTCGTTTCCCGCGAGTTCGATAGATTCGATAGTAGTGAATGCCGCCAATTCCAGACCAGGGAATGCTCCTACAAGAGAGTTTTGTTCTTATTGCAATGTCGTGAGTCAAAAAATAGCATTGAACAAAGTACATTCGAAGAGTGGGTACAGCAGCAGCACATGCAATACTCACCAATATCGATTTCCGCGAATACGCCAGATTGGGAGCACTTGAGCCCACCGGTGCCGTCATTCCACTCGCAAACTCCATCAGCGCTCATAAAGTTGTGTTGCTCGGGCCAATTTCGCCCACCTAAGCTGTACCACAGCAATGCACCGAAATATCGCATTCGAATCGCATTCTGCGACATGGCACTGATATCCAAGTTAGCTGGGTCTTCGTTCGCCAGCCACAACATTGCCTGATACTGTGGGGCCGTCGTATCTACAAGGTCCTCCTCATTGGAAACTGAAGCAAGAATTCTCCTTAGCTGTTCGATTTCCATGGAGCAGGTGCAATTTTCTGGGACCTGCGCGAGAATATCTGTGCAGTCTTCTGTCTCCAGCCCAGTCACCTCGACAAAGGTTTCAAAGTCGCGGCACAGCTTGGAGTCAAACGCAGGAGGTCTAGCATCGGTAGGACATTCCGCAGAACAGTTTGAGGTGGAAGGTCTTGGTGG
>JAVCKV010052555.1:0-22898 GCA_032274145.1 Herpochondria borealis | reverse complement strand
AGGAGAAAGCTGTCAAAATGGGAACTCTCAATTTGGAGAGAGACCATTTTGTCCACTCAATCGTATTAACCTTGAAGAAGCTGTTGCCGTACTTCTCAGAAATTCTGGTATTTATACGATAGAAGAAAATAGAGAAACGATTGCAAATATTGATACATGAATCATTTATCAAAAGATAGCCAATGATGTCCCTCCAAAAAATAGCGATGGATCAGTGTACACATTTTATGGCTATCTTGAAAAGGCACTGAGTTATGAAATAGTAGAATATGATTCTGAGTGAAATCAAAAAATCCGAAAACTCTTAGAGGCAGATGAACAAGGGAATGTATTTCCAAAAAAACAAATTACAAAAGAAGAATTCTTGCGGATGTCATATATTGTCCTCAAATCAAATAGTTGTATTGCTGTAAGCGATGATGAAATTGCAGGAAGTATAAATATATATGATGCGAGTTGTTCATCAGAGCGAAATGATTGTCCTGCTTCAGATTTAAATAGTGATAAAAATACATATGATTTTTGAGCGAAAGCTGATTGATTTTGTGCTGATGGAATTGATAATCTCACATGATATAGTTGGAGGTTTCATAATCTCTCAACGGGAGAAGAATTCTTTCATTATGGTGAATATATTGATGATGTACAACTTCCATCAGCAGGAGAATGGAGAGTTTCATTGAATTCAAAAGATCGTTGTGGAAATACGGGGCAGGTGTATTCGACACTTGTAGTTCCATGAGCATGAGGTATTTTCCCACTTGGTACTGGTGATATAAAAATATTTCCATGAACATGTGAGTGAAATTGTTCTGAGATTGACCAAAATAGACTCAATCCCGACGACAGTTATGATTTTGTATGAAGTACTAGTTCTGGTAATGATTGAGATATACCAAACAATAATTATTCGTGGACTTTTACAAATCGAGATACATGAGACAAGAATACTTATACAGGAGAGAGAATTGATGATTTTAAATTTTGAGATCCATGAGATTGGGAAATAGAACTACGGGTATGATGAGGTGATGGGACGCAATACACTCAGACTATTATTGTAAATATACCAAGAGTAAATACTCCAGGAAGTAATTCAAGTACATGAAGTAGTAGCTGAAGTAACTCAAGTAGTACATGAAGTAGTAGCTGAAGTAACTCAAGTAGTACATGAAGTAGTAGCTGAAGTAATTCAAGTACATGAAGTAGTAGTGGAAGTACATGAAGTAGTAGTGGAAGTACATGAAGTAGTAGTGGAAGTACATGAAGTAGTAGCTGAAGTAATTCAAGTACATGAAGTAGTAGTGGAAGCTCTGGACGTCCTCCAATAGGAAAAAATATAAGTGTGAGTATCCTGACAAATACTATTTTTTGATATACAGATTTTTTTGGAAAGTTTACGGCTCTGGTAAATTGATGAAAGAGTCCATATTCTTATTCTTGGAATTTTGGAGATGGGGGAGTTGGAAGTGGAAAAAGTAGTGAATATATATATACTTGATCTGAAGTGTATAGGGTAGTACTGAATGTACAAGATGCCGAAGGGAAAACGGGTTCTGCAAGCGTACTTGTAAAAGTACTCGATGGAGACTCATGCGAGCAAGATGCTGATGGAGACAGTATTGCAGATTGTGAGGATCTATGTCCTATTATTCCTGGGGAGTCTAAAAACTCTGGCTGTCCTATTTTTGAAGAAAAATGTGACCAGAGCTGTGGTTGTAAATCAGGATATGTATGTGATGATACTGACGCTTTGAGTTGTGGAGTGTCAGGAATATGTAGAGCTGAGTTTACTATTTGAGAAAACTGTCTTTACAATCCAAAACAAGGAAGCATTTTTGGGAATACTCTCTGTACTACTTGCCCATGTAACAGTAGTATAGACTTTCTCTCAGATATCCGTCGTTGTGATATACTCTTTCCTGCTATTACCTCTCCAGATGGAACACAAATTTATTCTCAAGGAAACTTTTGGGAAGTTCAATAAAATCTTTTTATCATGACAGAAAAAAAATATAGTCCTATTGTGGCTGTGAATCTCACACTCTTAACATTTTGAGCATGTATGTACGTACTCTATATTGGAGCATCAATCATTGTCCCATTTGTAGTTGCTGTGTTTCTCTCGTTTATTATTGTGTCACTTTGACACTTCTATGCAGAAAAGGGAGTTCCAAAATATCTTTCATTTATAAGTTCTCTTATAACTATTGGTATAATATTTTATGCGAGTTGAAAAATTATTAATGCAAATATAGCTGAAATTATAGCTGGAGCACCAGAGTATGAAGAGCGACTTCGAATCATTGTATCTGACCTTGCACAAAAGTATAACATCGATCAAACTATTCTCCTACAGCAGTTTTTGGAGCGAATTAATATTCCAAGTCTTGTTTCAGGCACTGCTTCAGTTCTGACAAGTATTGTCAAAAATGCTGGTATGATTTTTTTCTTTACAGTCTTTCTTTTACTTGAGAGTACTTCTTTTCGTCAAAAGCTTCTTGTGATAACGTGATGAGAGAAATCTTCATTTTTTGTAATTTTTGAACAGATTCAAAGAGATATTAAATCATACTTTTTGATTAAGACTATTATTAGTATTGGAGTGGCTATTATCAGTGCTACTATTATGTTCTTTTTTGGTTTAGATTTCTTCTTATTTTGGACGTTCTTGATATTTCTTTTCAATTATATCCCGAATGTTGGATCGATTATAGCAGTTTTTTTTCCAGTTGTATTTTCATTGATTCAATTTGAATCATTTTCCCTCACACTCATATTTTTAATATTAATGATTTGAGCTCAAGTACTTATGGGAAATATCGTAGAACCACGACTCATGGGGAATAAACTCAATCTTTCTCCTCTCGTTATTCTCGTATCTCTTATATTTTGGGGAACGCTGTGGTGACCAATAGGGATGTTACTTTCAGTACCAATCATGGTAATGGTAAATATAGTACTGGCTCATGTCGAAGTCACACGACCAATTGCAATTCTCCTCTCAGAAAAATGAATTGTAAAATTTACTCCTCCAGCTGAGATGAAGGGGTGAAAATTTAGTATTAAAAAGATGAAGAAACTACTCAAAGCTCAATAATATCTATAATACATATGACGAGTAGACAAGAGAAAACTTATTTTAAAAGCTTCTTTTAATGTACTTGTTCCTTGAAAGTTATATGCTGCTTACTAAAGGTATATTTATAATGTATTTTCTGGATGAAAAATAGATTTTCTAGTTGATTTACTCTTGTAGAGTTGATAGTTGTTATAACAGTTTTAGGTATACTAGGAATTATTGCTTTTGTTTCATTCACTTGATTTCAAATTCAGGCTCGTGATAGTGTCCGTATAGCTGATATTACTACTATTTCAAGAGCTATCGAAATATATAGCATAGAACAATGAGGTTTCCCAAGTGTGAGTAGTGGGAGTCTTGTAACGTTTAGTGGATCAACTCTTTGGACTCAAGGAACTTTTGGCCTCGATTCGATTCGTGATTCTCGTAATATATCAGAATCTCCAATAGATCCTCTCACAGGAAACGAGTATGCATATTCTGTGACTGCTGCAACATGAGAATATCAACTTGCTGCCATTACAGAGGGAACGCCTTTTTCTTTTACATCTCCTATGGTCTCTCAGGCATACGCGGCTACAGCAAGTTTCTGAAACACATATGTTCGTGGAAATTATAATTGAGTGTATTTAGTACATACGGAGCAAATTACCGCTTTGAATAAAAGAATCTATGTTTTATGAGTTCCGTCTATTCTCTCAATAGTGATATCAGTGATATCACTATTGAGAATATTATCACTACGGATAGCTTCATATACTCTTGAGAAAAAACAATTCCTGCTCCATACAGAGAATCCTTAGATTTAATAAACACATGATGGGACTTTAATCCTGAAATAACACAAGACGGAATAGATGAAAATTCACCATCTTTAGTTCTTCTCTCTTCAACTCAGGAGATAGCAACCGGTACAGGAAAGCTTGACCTTATTGAAAGTTTAAAATCATACTATGAAAATTCAAATGTCTCAACTGATGTCTGACTTCTTCAACAACTTTCAAGCATCGATGTAAGTGATGAGGTCTATACTATTCGTTTAGCTGAAAATATTATATATTCTAAAGCAGGAGGATTTATCTCTGGGGGGATTTCACCTTCAACTCGAATATATCCACTTCCTAAAAATCCAGAGTCAGTTGGTTTCATAAATTCTTGAGAAAAATGGTGATGGTCTGATACTCTAGGATTTATAAATTTTAGTCCAAATGATGAGACTCCTCAAGTAACAGATACAAGAATAGAAGGATATGCTTGGATGCAACAGTATTGATGGCTTAACCTCCAATCGACAAATGGATGAATCAGTGTTACAATAAAAAATTCTCCAGTAATTTGATGTATTGGAGAGCTATCTGGTTCTGCTTGGTCTTGAATATTTGACTATCTTGACTTTACAAATACGTATATTGATAGTGACTGATATTTCAAAGGAACAGCGAGTGGACCACAGCTTTGAACCGTTGTATATAGCTGAGATAACTTTTCTCTTAGAACAGATTGGAGGCCAGTATGTAATTAGTATAGGAGCTATTTTATGCAATAATAAAATGGGGATGCAATAAAAAAGAGGAGTATTTTTTTGAAAAATATAACCTCTTTTTTATACTATAAATATAATATTTATGATTTTTTTAAAAAAAACATGGATTTTTCGAATGATTCTCAATGATTCACTCTGGTGGAGCTAATAGTTGTTATTACTATTTTGGCTATATTAGCAACTATTTGATTTGTCTCACTTTTGTGATTCCAACAAAAATCAAGAGATAGTGTCCGTTTAGCTGATATGAATACTATAATAAGAGCCATTGAGCTTTCAAAATTAGAAACGTGAGACTTTCCAAGTGTTTCAAGTGGCTCGTTAGTAACTTTTACGTGAGCAACTATTTGGACGCAAGGGAACTTTGGTCAAGAATCAGTAATAGATGCTCGTAGGATTTCAGAGGTTCCTCAAGACCCACTTACAGGAAATCCTTATCCATATTCTACGACTCAATCTACTTCAGAATATCAAGTTGGAGTCTTGCTTGAATGAAATATTTTTTCACAAAATATAGCTGACCAAATACTCCCTCAAGCTTACGCAGCTGATATAGAAGATTTTGGAGGAATGAGAGTATGAGGAAACTATAATGGTACATTTATAGTACATTCAGAAGAAATAAGTGATCAGAATAAAAGACTCTATTTACTAGGAGTTCCATCCATACTTACAAGTGAAATAACCGATGTCAGCATACAGGATATATTCACAAATAATAGCTTTGTATACTCTGGGAAGAAAGCTATTCCGTGACCATATTTGAGTAGATTAACATGATCTGTGAGTGATTGGTCATTCATACCAACTATTACCCAAGATGGAATTGATAATAGCGAAGATGCTCTTGTATTTGTTACAACATCACAAGATATGTCTACAGGGACTGGGAAACTGAATCTAGTTTCCAATCTCAAAAATTATTATGAAAACACAGATATTTCTACAAAAGATGGTATAAATAAGAAAATAGAAGATATAAATCTGAGTGATGAAGTGGAAACGATTAAGTTGGCAGAAGCTATAATATATTCTGAAGTTGGAGGTTTTAATGAAGTGAAAATAGATACTCGCTGAGTTGCTAATAGTACTCCTATTGATGAAGAAATTACTGAAACATGAATACCTACGTGATCAGAAATATTTTCTCAGAATTCACAGTTTACTAAATACTGGGATAGCAATAGTTGTGATCCGAGTGGCATAAATGTTATTGATGTACTTCCTGGTACAAATACTCTTCCATCTAGTTTAGCTGAAAACACAGTTTATAACTTGTCAGATTGAGATTATATAGTGTCTTCAAGTATTACTTTTGCATGAAACTGTACTGCAGTTATTGGTACTTGAAATTCAAATATATACTCAAACACTAAGGTGACTGCGATACTCTTTGTTATTGCTGAGAGTAATATAATATTACATTGATTAAATATTGATTGAACTTCTGATGGTAATTGAGGTATTCACTCACAAAACTCTTTTGGTATTGTTTTTTATAATGGCAGTTATTATAATACGGCTTCTAATATTAAAACTTTTAATAATTGAACAGGGTTTTCTTTTCATACAAATGCAACACATAATTACGTTAAAAACTTATATTCATATAATAACTCAGGTCAATGAATTCACTTGAACTGATGAGAAATAAATAATAACTTCAATAATATTCTGTCATTTAATAATGGATGAAGGAATTTCTACGGTAGTACGTCACATAATACAGCTCTGAATAATATAGTCTTGTTTAATAATGATAGTCTCTGAGCAGAAATGCAAGATTCAGATAATGTTTTTATAAATAATATAGTCTCTTACAAGTGATCAGCTGGTATGTGGCTCATTGTTGATTCAGATAATACTACAACAAATGATGTATATATTTATGAAAACAATGGTTGAACTATGTATGCCCCAAGTAATTGAAAATACTATGGGAATCTTACTTTATTTTGATGATCGACATCTATTCCAAGTAATATGCTTGTTGGTAATGATTGATTTAATGTAAATCTTAACTTATCTTGATGACAGACATTCCTCGATACAGAAACTTTTTCTTCAAATTGGGCTATTAGTCCAAATGTATCTTGATGGGATTCTACTTTAATTGGAAAACAGTGTCAGAGTTGAGCATGATGTGGGAATGAAGTTCTTACTTGAGAATTTAATCAAGATGTTGTTTTTTCTTATGGTAGTAATATTCCAAATCAAAAAAGACCAATAAGGTATAATACCTCTACTAGTCAATATGAATATTACTGAGTAGATGGTGTTGATTATGATTCAAGTAAAAAGATAGGTCAGTGGTAATTCCTTGTGAGGAAGAGAAAAACAGTATTTTTTGAAAAATACTGTTTTATTTTTATACTAGGTATTGAAAAGTATAATTATTTTTTGAATGGCTTATCTGAGGAACTCAATAGACACTTTGAGAGACTTGTATAAGTTTTCAAATATATCGACTTTTCATATTTTATTTTTTATTTTTACGCTATGATCTGATTATCAGATACAAATGCTGTGAGTATGCAGCCATTAAAAAAAACATATACTATTTCTGGAAAAGCTTTAACTTTTGAATCGGGAAAACTAGGATTGCTCGCAAATGGTTCTGTGACTATGAGTGATGAGAATGGAAACATGCTTTTCACTACTGTATGAATCAAGGAAGTAGGACTCAATCTCCAGGCTGATTTTTTTCCATTAGTTGTTGATTATATAGAAAAATACTACGCAACAGGGAAGATTGGAGGAAATAGATTTATGAAGCGTGAAGCACGTCCAAGTGATAATGCAACGCTTACTTCAAGAATGATAGATAGACCGATTCGACCAATGTTTCCAAAATGAATTATTAATGATACACAAATTATTTGTAACGTCTTATCAAGTGATGGGAATTCTGAACAAGGAAGTTGGGGGATTACTTCGGCGTCTCTGGGGCTCCTGATGGCATGAGCTCCGTTTGAAGGACCAGTCTCTGGAGCAAAGATTGCACTCATGGGTGATGGAAGCTATATCTTTGACCCAAGTTTTTCTGAGGAAAAAGAAGCAAAACTCCATCTTGTAGTTGCTGGAACAGCTAACGCAATAACGATGGTAGAGGCAGGTGCAAGTGAGGTAAGTGATGATGAAATGATTCAGGCTCTCACGCAAGCTCACTGAATTATCAAAGAACTTTCTTCAGCACAAGAAGACTTTCTAAAACTATATGAAGCTCAATATTGAATTGAAAAAATTACTCCAACACTCAACACTCCAGATACAAGCTTATATTCTAAAGTTCAAGAGTTTCTGACGGATGAAAAACTTCAGGCACTCTATAATGTAGGAAAAAAAGAATTTCAGGCTGTTCTGGATAGTTTTGACGTTGAAATCACAGAATACCTCTTAGGACTCTCTCCTGAGAGGAGAGATGAAGCGGCAGGAGAACTTGATAAGAATGCTGTTGGTGCGATGGTCTACAAGCGAGTCAAAGAAATAATGCGGAAAAATATTTTAGAAAAAGAACAACGTCTTGACGGTCGAAAACTTGATGAAGTACGTCAGATAAAATGAGAAGTATGACTTCTTCCACGAACTCATGGTTCTGCGCTCTTTCAAAGAGGGATGACACAAGTTCTCAATATTTGTACGCTTGGATGACCAGAAGATAACATGATAGTTGATGGGATGTTTGAGGAAACGGAGAAACGGTATATTCATCATTATAACTTTCCACCATATTCCGTTAGCGAGGTTCGCATGATGCGAGGAGTATGACGCAGAGAGATAGGACATGGTCGTTTAGCAGAACGTGCTCTTGAGCCCGTACTTCCAAGTGAAGAAGAGTTTCCCTACATGATCCGCACAGTTTCAGAAGTCACAACCTGTAATGGTTCAAGTTCGATGGCCTCAGTTTGTGGGTCAACTATGAGTCTCATGAATGCAGGGGTTCCAATTAAAAGACCTGTCTCAGGAGTTGCAATGTGAATGATTTTCGATGAAGATTCTGGGGATTATAAGATACTTTCTGATATCCAAGCACAAGAAGATTTCCTTTGAGATATGGATTTTAAGGTTGCCAGAACCAGTAAAGGAATCACAGCTATGCAGCTGGATGTAAAAATAAAGGGCCTCAAAATGGAAGTTTTTGAAAAAGCTTTTGCTCAATGACAAGAAGCGTCAGAATTTATACTCTGAGAAATGCTAAAAACTCAAGCTGAGATAGCAAGTGAACTCTCAGCACACGCTCCACTGGTGATGTTTATACAAATTCCAGAATCAAAAATCAGAGATATTATTGGAAAATGAGGAGAAAATGTACAGAGACTTGAAAAAGATTACGGAGTAAAGCTTTCAATTTGAGATGATGGAAAAACAAGTGTTACAGCTGCAACTCAGGAAATGTGAAAAAAAGCTTTAGCTGATATCAAGCAAAAACTATGGGTACCAGAAGTCGGATACAAGGACTCAGGAAAAATAGTAAAAATCATAGAATGAGTCGGAGCAATAGTAGAATTCAAAAGTCAGTCAGGAATGATACATATCTCGAAACTTAGCTCTGAAAGAGTCACAAACGTTGAGGACGTAGTGAAAATTGATGATATCGTCAACTTTGAAATTATTCAGGTAGACCTTATGAAAGGAAGAATTAGTTTAAAAAAAGTGTAAATAAATACTCTGTAAAAAAACAAAAACCAGAATTCTGGTTTTTGTTTTTTCATATATCTATGATATACTAATTCTATGTTAGAAAAAGAAATAAAAATCCTTGAAATTAATAAATTAGAAGTAGTAGAAACGCTTCTTGCTTTATGAGCTGAAAAAACTTTTGAATGATATATTCATGATGTGTATTATGATTTTCCTCTCAATCCTTCAAATAAATTAGAAGCAAATAGACGAATGTTTCGACTTCGTCAAAAGGGAGAGGAACACATTTATACAATAAAAAATAAACGAAAAAAAATCTGAAAAGATGAATGAGTGGTTGCAAAAGATGAGCATGAAACTCCTATTACAGATATCACAAGTTTTGCCAAAGTCTTAGAAAAATATGGGATGCAAAAAATCCGAGAAAAGAAAAAACAGAGAGTCTCATACCAAAAATGAGATATGACCTTTGATTTTGATATATATGAAAATATTCCTGAACTTTTAGAAATAGAATGACCTTCGTGAGAAGAAATTCAAAACTGGGTGAAAAAACTAGGGCTTTCAGATTATGAACAAATGATTTGAGGCTCACGAAAAATATTTAAATATTACAAGGTTCCGTATATGTATTTTGATATGTAAAAAGGCCTTTTCAATATAATAAAAAGACCTTCCACCGGAAGGTCTCTACTTTTTCGTTATAAACCTACACTGTCTGAGAAACTTCTTCTAAACTTGTTTTCTTAAAATCATCGAGAAGTGTTTTATCAACTTTTTGACTATCTATTCTCAAAGTTCTCATAACTTCAAGTCGTATTTCTCAAATAGCTTTGAGTGTTGCATTAAAGTGGCTCCATTTTTCAGCAAGACCCGAATAAATGACTCACAAAGAATATTTCGAACATGATTTTGCTTGCGCGATGTTATGTCTCTCCATAAGTTCACAACTGAGACAATTTTTTGAAAGAGACTTACTTTCAATAATAACGAGGTTTTTGAGTTTTGTTTTTTTTGCTTTCTCTGATCGTAAATCCTCAGTCATGATATTAAAATCTATCGTGAGACGTTCATTTCCATCTTTACTTACGAGAGTCAGCCTATTGTAATTTGTTCGGATTGCAGGAGATATATCAGGAGCTTTGTCTTCGTACATGCTCTGAAACACTCCATCAAAAAATCGTTTTTTTCCTTTGGTCATAGTTCCGTGTTCTGAAGCTGGGAATTGGTATCTGAACTTTTTTGTGATTCCGTCTTCCTTTTGTTTATATTCAAAAAATGCGAGATCTCCAGCATCTGTGTAGTGACGTGTTCGAATTTTTGTTCTATTTTTCAGCCCTGATTGGTGTTGGTCGTAAAAGAGATATTCAGGAGTATCCATATAGACGTTATCATAGAGGAAGACTCTCTTATCATCTATCTCTAAAGCTCTAAAATCATCAGATAGATCTTCTAAAACTTTGAGAAATTTCTTTTCTGTGAGCAAAAACTTTCTATCTATTCGTTTGAGATAACTTGCAGTTGCGTTCAGTTCTTTGAGATTAATTGCCGAAAATCCTGAGAGTTTTGAGAGGAGTGCTGATCACATAGTATTTTTAGAGTTTTAGTTTATATTTTTGTTTTTGAGTATCTCTCGGAAAATTTTTTGTTCCTGAGTTATAGAGAAATTGTATCATAGAAAAATATTTTTGTGAAGAAACAGTGGGGAGTTTCTCCCTATAAGGAATTGACTATATTATAAAAATATTTAATATAATTTTACGATGAACCGACTCACAATAGTTTGAGTCTGGTGAAGTATAAGTAAGAGGTATTATAATGCCGACCTGGATAGATTTTCTTCGAGATTTTCTAGGAGTAATATTCGGTATTCTGATTCTTTGCATCATGATTGCTAAAACGCGTCGTGATAAAAAAAAGGATGAATCCCGTGATGGTCGTCCCTAATACGAAAGCCCTATCCAGTATATCTGGGGAGGGCATTTTTTTCTGATTTTTATATAAAATAAATGATAGTGGTGTAACTTATTCCTGCAATAAATGCAGAAGCTGGGAGGGTGATAATCCACGAGAGAATAATCTGTTTGAGAATAGACTTATCAATATAAATTTTCGTTTTTCCGAGTTGCCTCTTTTGCCATTCTCGAAAGAGACCAATTCCAAAAATTCATCCAATAGCAATGTGAGTCGAACTTACAGGAAGTCCGAGAGTACTGGCTATAATGACCGTAATAGCAGCTGAAAGTGCGACACAATAGGCTCTGATTTGATTCAGTTTTGTGATTTCATTTCCAACAGTTTTTATGAGCGTTGAGCCGTAGATTCAGAGTCAGATAGCAAGTCCAAGTGCTCAGATAAGCATAATCCAAAGAGGTATTCCAGCACTCATCGCGATTCATCCTGATGCTACTGTATCATAAATTGCTGCAAATGGACCAATAGCATTCGCAACATCATTGGCTCAGTGCGCAAATGAAAGCAAGGCAGCAGAAAACACAAGTGGCAAATTAAAGAGGGTATTAATAGACTTTTTAGAATTTTTGAAAAGCCCCGAGTATTTAATCAACAGTTTTTTTACAAAAATATAACTCAGTAAAGCAATACAAAATCAAATAAAAAATATCAAAAGCGTATCGAGATGAATAATTTTTTTGAGTCCTTTCATGAGTAAATAACTTGAAAAAGCTCATGACATCAAAGCAACATATACTGGTACCCACAACTGAGCTGCGTCATGTCTGGACTCTTTGTGCATGATAGTTTTATCGATACTCCAGAGTAAAAATGCTGCAATAGAACCTCCAAGCAGGGGAGAAATAATCCAACTGATTGCTATTTCTCCTATCTTTGACCAAGCAATCACTCAGGCTCCAAGTGCGACAATCCCAGCTCCAATGAGTCCTCAGATAACAGAGTGTGTTGCTGATACTGGACTCTTTGTATAGGTTGCGATATTGATCCATAGGGCTGAACCAAACAGGGTCGCAAGCATGATAGCTATGAACACTTTTGGGTCATCAACAGCTGATGCATCGATGATTCATCACTTAATGGTATTTACAACATCACCTCCAGCGATGATGGCTCAGCTTGCTTCAAAAACTATTGCTATGAGTATGGCTCATCCAAGCGTAATAGCCTTTGATCCTACTGCTGGTCACATGTTATTTGCAACATCATTTGCTCAAATATTGAGAGCCATATAAAAACCAAGACCTGCTGCGATAATCAATACGATATGAGTTGCTCCTCATTGAAAAAATATTACTCATATTATTATTACAAATAGAGTTGTAAGAGGAATAAGGAGTTTTCACAGTGTTGATTGATTTCAGATATTCGTAAGAAGAGCTTCAAGTTTTTCTGTCATATATTTTGTGTGATGGAGTTATGCTCTGAGTGTAGCATAAATTGTTTTGAAGCACAAAAAAAGTGTAGGGAACGAAGATCTGCGTTCCCTACACTTTTTACCTCCCGATCTCACTTTCTATTTTTTTCAATCAGTCGAAGAATCCTTCGAGGTTGAGTCCAGATTTTCTGAGGGTCTTGTATTTTTGAAGTCTTCGAAACATTTCAAGATGCAGATTCTCGTCTTCGTCGAGGAGATCTGAACCAAAGTTTGCGTTAAAATACATTCCATTGTGATACTGATGATTTCATCCTGTTGCTTTCATTGGGATTATAATCGAGTGAATTCCAAAGAAATAGAGTTCCCAGAGAGATGATCCACCACGAGCTATCGCGATATCTGTGTTTTTCATGATTTCTCATAGTTGTCGTGGTGAGATAAAGTCGTGAGTTTTCACGTTTACGAACTTGAGAAAATCTTCTCTGAAATGCCCGTTTTTATCTCCGAGTATGACTTGAAAGTTTATATCTTTGCAGTCAGGAAGAATTTGCAGAAGATTTTCAAAAATCCTTGTTGATCATTGAGATCCTGCTATTACGAGAACAGAAAGTTTTTCGTTTTCTGTGACTGAGCTTTCTGTGATGCTTTCTAGAAGTTCAGGATTGAGTATATGACCAGTGTAGATATGTTTTATATTTTTTTCATCCTGAGTGAGCTCATTTGGGAAGCTATAAAATACCTTACTCGCAAGTCGGGAACATATTTTATTTGCTAGTCCTGTGACAGCATCTGATTCATGAAGGTAAATTTTCTTTCTCATGATGAAGGCTGCTACACAAACGGGGAGAGAAACAAAGCCCCCTTTTGAAAATATGAGATCTATTTTTTCTTTACGTATGTAGTAGAGAGATTCTACTATTCCTGTGAGATTTTTCAGTGGTTCATACAAATTTCTAATATCCAGATATCTTCTGATTTTTCATGTTGAGATATCTTGAAAGGGGATCTTGTGTTCGAGTGCGAGTTCTTCTTCTAATGATTCTCGTTCTCAAAACCATACGAATTCATATTTTCCAGATTCACCAAGATAGTTATGCAGACTTACAAGTGGCAGTACGTGTCCACCAGTACCACCTCAGGCTAGAAGTATTTTTGTTTTTTCTCTCATAGATTTTTAATAAAGTTTTAGAGTTTTCATGATTTTTATTATGGTCGTATCAAGACATTTTACAAGTTTTAGTCTCTGTAAATGCATAAAAAATACGATTGCAGAAAGAGTTCATAACATACTTCCTGCAAATATATCCAGTGGCCAGTGTACTCACACTATTATTCGTGCCAGATTCATAATGATAATTAAAGGAAGAAATACATATCCTATCTTATAAAATCTTGTAAATAAGAGAGAAATAGTAAAGGCAAAACTAATAGTAGCATGATCTGAAGGGAAGCTCTTTTCTGGAATTTTTCACAGCATCATATTTTTTGTACTCTCAAGATATGCTTCAGGTCTCTCAATATCTACAAATTGTTTGATGATAAAAGATCATATCATTCAAATAACACAAACATAAAATATATGTATGAGTGTCGTTCGTTCATCTGAAGAAGAGGAAGAAAACGTATAGTACAACCACATTCACATCAAAAATAGAGGAAGAAAGAATATAGGAAAGTCAGCTATAAATGGAGCGATTTTCGCTACGAGTGGATTTGCTGAAAGCCCATTAAGTGCTTCAAAGATAGTGAGGTTCAAGTCTTGCATTGTGTCGAATTTTAAAATATTTCCATTATTGTATAAAAAAAGTAATTCAAAACAACTTTGAAAAAGCCCTTTTTTATGCTATACTTTGAAGTAGTTCGTGGCAAAAAAATAAAACATTTATGGAATCAACCGTTGAATCTCGTCTTTCTGGTACTATTGACCTTTTTCCTGAGGACCATGTTTATCATACTTTTTTAAAAAAGGTATTTCGTCATGAATTTCGTAAAAATGGATTTCGTCGTATTTCTACTCCATTGGTAGAAGAAACAGCTCTCCTGCGAAAAGTATATCCAGAAAACAATAATAACTACTGACTCTATCGCTTTGAGAACAAAGACAAGGTTGATATAGCGCTGCTTCCATCAGCAACCATTGGAGTTATGCGAGCATATTTAGAGAATGAGAAACATGAAGAGTTACAGCCTTTATACTACTATTATATTGAACGATGCTTTCGTCAAGATAGACTTCGAAGAGAGTATTATAGCATGGGAGGAGAAATAATTGGAGAATCAGATCCAATTATAGACGCGCAAAGTATGTATATGATGCATACTGGTTTTCGAAAAATAGGACTCACAGGAGTAAAACTTCGAATCAATTGCTATGGGAAAGCGAAAGAAATGGAAAAATATTTCGAAGAACTTATAGCATTTCTAGAAAATAAAACCTGAGTTATGTCTGAGAAACTCAAGGAAGTATATCAAACAGACCCACTACAGCTTTTTAGATCTACAGATGAAGATGATCAAATCCTTGCATGAAGTGCCCCATCGATTATAAAATTTCTCAAAAAAGATTCTAAAAAATACTACGAATCACTCAAAGGGTATCTCGATAATCTTGGGATTTCTTACGAAGAAGATTCTCAACTCTTCTTTTCAGAATCATTTTACACATGAGGTATTTGGTCGTTTACGAGTGACGAAGGAAATATTCTTTGAACAGGAGGACGATATGATATGCTAGCTTGAAAACTTGGTTCACCAAAGGAGTATGGAGCATCAGGATTTAGTATAGATATTATGCGTGTTGTAGATATCCTTAAGGCCCAAGAAATCAAGATAAAAAATAAAGATACTATTGATCTCTATTTTGTACAACTTGGAGATGAAGCGAAGCAAGTAGTGTTTCCATTGAGTCTCGAAGCACGTGAACGAGGGATCAATACACAAGCCTCACTTGGAACTCCATCCATGAAAGAACAGATGCTCAAGGCAACTCGAATTGGAGCGAAATACGTAGTACTCGTTGCCGTTATGGAAGCCCGAAGTGGAATCTTTCAAGTACGAAATATGGAAGCCTGAACACAAGAGGAAGTTCCAAAAGAAAAATTGATTGATTATATCATAGAAAAAACGGGAGAAGAAAATCTCGATTTTTATGAACCAAGTAAAGATTTACTCGAAAAATAGTTTTTAAGTGCAACGTTATGAGAGATTTTTGAAAAATAATTTGAGCAGCGTCTCTGTTTCTAGCTTCTCTATCTTCCCCGGTAGCGAATGCTGTAAAGAAAAATGTAGAAGAAATTGTAAGTCCTTGTGCAAATCTAGAAGAAGTTTTACAAGCTGTAAAAACTAAAACACCACATATTTGTGTCAATTTAGAAGTAAAGGGATTTCCATGAGAATCTGTGGTTCAAGATGATGATTGGATTTCTGTTGCTTGAGAGATTTGAAAACCAGATGCTGCAGAGCTCACTATTTGGGGGGTCGAATCTGTTATAGCTGATGCAGGAAAGTAAAAGAGTTTTTCAAAAAATGAGAAGCTTTTTTTGTCTTGAAATTTGAATCCTATCTTAATTCTTTCCTTTGCAAAAGGAAAGAGGCTGCAGAAACTAGATGAGCCCCTTTCCCTTATGTAAGGGAAAGGATTCAGGATAAGGATATTGTGTGGAGAGAGGCTGCAAGCACCACAATATATCTTTATAAAGGCATCCTTTTGCAAAGGAAGCTCCCGAAGGGTGAAGGATTAAGATTTCAAGAATGATTCATATATCAAAGATTATTTTTCTATTTCTGCAAGTTTTTTTCTCTGTAAAATCTTCTGTTTATTTTATTTTCTCTGTGAAGTCCTATATAAGTACTAAGGTCTGAGATATTTTTTAGAATATGTCATATTTATATAAATAACTACTTCGTTTTATGAAAGCAAAGAAACTTTTACTCAATGCAGTTCCTCTACTATTTGTAGGGTGAATCATGTCATACGCAGCTGCTCCAACAGGAGGGTACCTGCCAAACGCTACTCTTGATCCAGATTGTTTCGTGCAAATAGCTGTTGATGCTGATCCTTGGTTCGGAACTGATGACAATGCTGTTGCGACAGATAATACTGAGTATATCTATACAATGGGAAGGGTAGGAATATGAACAGATAGTCCTGCTTGGCCACTAGAAGTACGAACAGGGACTGGTGTAAATTCAGTTATTGATCTTGATTCTCCTATATGATTTGAATCTCAAGTTTTATTTTCAGAAGATGATGTGAGAAAATATAAAATAGGATACCAGCCAACTACAGATAAAGCCATTTTTTATAGTTACGAAAATAGTCTTATGAACATGGTAATAGAATGAACGGGTAACGTTGGTATAGGGACGAGTACTCCAAATTATGAAGGAGGAAATACAAGTTCAAAATATCTTACTATTGCAACATCTGAGAATAGTAATCCAAATAATTCTGCAAGATTAGAGTTAGTAAATACCAGAGAGAAAGTAAGTCTTGCCGCAGGTCAACAAACGGGAAGAGTGGCTTTTAATACCAGTAATAATGGTAATGGTGCTGCTCAAATTGTTACTTGAGCTATCACATGAATTCTAGAATGAACAGATTCAGGGAATGGTCTATGAGGAACTCTTAATTTTTATACGAAGGAAGATAGCGCTACATCAACTTGAGGTGCAAAGATGAGAATTCTTGGAAATGGTAATGTTGGTATAGGAACAACTACTCCGGCTGTGGATTTACATATTAGGAGAGGGGCTTGAGAAACTACGGATGTTTTTATTCAAAATACTGGTAATGCTTCTGGAGACTACTCATCAATAAATCTCCTTAGCGCGGGTTGATACGCAGCGATCAGGAGATATTCATCAGGTTTTTCAAATCCTGGTTTAGTGAGTTTCTTCAACTTAAGCTGAGATATAGATATAAACTCATGAACTGATGATGTATTGCTTAACGTAACAGGTGCGGGTAAGGTTGGTATAGGAACGACTACTCCGAATCATAAACTTGAAGTAAATGGGGGTGCTGAATTTGCTCGTAATGGAGGAAAGACAAATGGATTTTATACAAATGGTACAGCTGATACGGACGGTGTTGGTATAGCGACACAAGGTTCACAATTTTCATATTTGGCTATCCAAAGATCTATTGATACAGCTCCAGGTCTTTATATATCTAAGGCAGCTGGTTCAGTAGGTCCATTGGCGGATTTTTGGATTTGAGGAACTATGGTTGGTCGAATTAGTACAGATGGTACGACTACGACATACGGGACAACATCAGATAAGAGACTCAAGGAAAACTTTGCATCAGTTGAGGCTGCTGTAGATACAGTGAATGAGATTGAGGTAAGTAACTATAACTTTATAGGAAGTGATGTAAGTATGGATGGATTTATAGCACAACAACTAGAAACTATACTTCCATATGCCGTTATTGGAACAGAAACAGATGTAGATGAGCAAGGAAATATGTCACCAATGATGGTTGATTACAGTAAAGTTGTTCCGGTACTCACTGCTGCAATACAAGAACTTTCTGCTCAGAATGCAGAACTTTCAGCAAGACTTGCTGAAGTTGAAGCAGCTCAGTAGGTTCATGTTTTAATTAAAAAAAAGCCGTTTCTCTAAAATATAGAGAAACGGCTTTTTTGTAGTTGAAGAATAATAGAAGAATGCAGCCTCTTTCCTTTTTTAGAAAAGGAAAGAATGAAGATAGGAATAATTCTTGTGAAGAATTCAAGTATGGAATAAGTTATTTACACTCGAATCTTTGTAATTTTTTGCCCATGCTTTAATCCTTTTTTTGTAATAAATTTCCCAGTAATTCCAATAATTGCTACGATGAGACCAAGGAGGAAGTAGAAGATATCAACAGAGAGAGTCGCTGTGTCTATGAAATATCCGCTAATAACTATGAGAAGTACTCAGAAGATTATTTGCATGATCTTTGTGTATCCTCGGGAAAGAACATTAATATCGAGTCCTCAAAGAAGAAGTGGAAGTCCTCCGATTCAGATGATGATATATTGAAGAATATTTTTCATTTGTGGATCAAGAACAACTCCAAAAATAGAATTTTCAAGTTGGAGATTTTGTACTCGGAAAGCTACGAAACCTATTGCAAGTAAGAGGACTCAGAGTACGATTTTTAGTGTTCGTATTCGAGCATCAGTGGGACGTTTCATCAGAAGCTTTAGGAAATTCATCATAATATATAAGTCTAAAAAATAATTTTGTAAACATAGCATATCGAAAAGAAATAAAACCGCAAAAAATAATTTTGACTTATCATACGTTTTTATATAATAAGCGAGCTTTAATATATTGGGATGTAGCCAAGTGGTAAGGCATTGGACTTTGACTCCGACATGCGTAGGTTCGAACCCTACCATCCCAACCATTATACTACAAACTATATAAAGCACGTGCATGCAGGCTAGAATAACATAAGGAACAAGTACATTAGGGATTTGTTTTTTACGTTCTTCGTAAACTTTATATACATAATTACAATACATATGTTAGCTGTTATAGAACTAGGAGGGAATCAATTCATGGTTCAAAAAGGAGACGTTATAGAAGTAAAAAGACAAGATGTTGAACTAGGAGGAACACTTACTACTGAAGCTCTCTTGATTTCAGATCTTGAGGGAAATGATGTAAAAATTGGAACTCCAGTTATTGCAGGATCAAAAGTTGAATGCAAAGTTCTTGATCAGAAAAAAGGTGATAAAGTTCGAGTATTCAAGATGAAAGCAAAAAAGAGATATATGAAAAACAGAGGTTTTAGACCATCTATAACACAATTAGAAATTACGTCTATAGCATAAGTTGTACATTGATATCCTTTTTTGATATAATTTAAGGTGTAAATAAGATGACATACTTAAAATAATAAGAAGATTTGGATTTTATTTCTTAAGATTTAATCTTGGGATCAAACATAAATTTAAAGGCTCGTATAGAACGACACTCACGAGTATTGCAATATAATATATATAGATGAACAAAAAAATGAGGAAAATTCTGACTTACTATTGTTAGTATTGTTTCTATTTTTCTCTTACCTATATACCCTACATTTTCAAGCTTTGTCAGTAATGGAAATGCTCTTGATTTTTACAGAGGAGATATTGATGAATCAAGTATTATGAGTTCTTATATTGGAGAGGATGAAGACGTGAAGCTAGAAGGTGAATGAGATGTATTTATACAGTCAAAAGATTCATATCTTCAAGTAAGTGCAGAGCTTGATGAGGATAAAAAAGATGCATCATCCACAGATGAAGTTATAGAACATGAGGTGCTAGCAGACGAAACTTTTGCGTCAATTGCTGAAACCTATAATATTTCAGAGAAATCTATCTATCTTGCAAATAACTTTAATACTGCATATGAGATTAAAGCATGAGATAAACTTAAGCTTCCTCCAGTAACAGGGATGATTCATACGGTTAAGGTAGGAGATACTCTTTCATGATTAGCAAGTAACTACAAGGTTGAATCAGAAGATATTATGCGTCAAAATGTCCTTCTTGGTTCTGAAGATCTCACGGTTGGAAAAACAATTGTTATCCCAGGAGCAGAAAAAGATATTCCAAAACCTCCAGCTCCAAAACCAGTATATACGGCAATATCTCGTGCAACATGAACGAGTGGTACAGCTGCGAGTCAATATGTAACTTCATCTGGACGATACAATCTTGTATGGAGAGCTCCATATTCTGGAGCTGCAGGTAACTGTACTTGGTATGTTGCTTCTTATAAAAATGTAAATTGGAGAGGAAATGCAAACCAATGGATGCGGAATGCTGCAGCAAAAGGTCATGCTATAGGGTATAAGGCTTCAACCGGTGCTATAGTACAATTTGCAGGTCGAGGATATAATCCATATTATGGTCATGTGGGAATTGTTGTAGATGTTACAAATACTCACATCATCGTATCAGATATGAATTACCGTGCGAAATATGAAGTCACAACTCGAAAGGTTCCAATTGGTGATAGATCTATTCAGTGATATATCTACGTAAATTAATATTAAAAACTCTCTTATTTTAAAAATAGGAGAGTTTTTCTAAGTTTTGTTTTCTATGACTTTTGAAGAACTACAAAAGAATCTCTCTGATGCTATTGCGGATTCACGTCAACGAGATGCTACTTCACTTTCAGATAATACACATAAGCTCCCTCTTTCAGATGCTTTTTTTTGTGGAGAGGATTCTATAAAAAACAAAAAATTCTATGATGCAATAAGCAAAGCTCTCAGGGACTTAAGAATTCAGTTTTTAAATGAAAAGATACAGGTTCTTGATGCAGGTTCTGGAACGGGGATTCTAGGTTTACTCGCTCTTATTTTGTGAGCAGATCATGTGAGCTTTATCGAAGAAAATCCTCATACTCTCTCATGGAGTAAAAAGTTTATAGAGCAACTATGATATTCAGAAAAATGTACTTTTTACTGTGAAGACGCAATAGAAATACAACTTCCTCAGAAATATCATCTCCTGATAAGTGAAACCATTACTATAGATTTTGGGAAAGAAGATTTTCATAAGATTATTGCTCACCTGAAAAATTTTCTTTTCCCTCAGGCTATTATTATTCCTGAATGATTTGATATTACTTTTTCCCAGCAGGATGTATATAAAAGAATGCTTTCAGAAAATTCTATTTCTCGAATATCACTTTGAAGCTCTGACTCACATACAGAGAAATTATTTCACGAAGCACAGGCTCTTGAAATATCGGGAAGAGTAAATCTTTATAGTGATATATTTTTAGAATCTTGAGATTGCATGTCTTTTTTTAATAAGAAAAGTCTGCTGAGGGAAGATATATGAGCAAAGTTTGTTTGGTGAAAAGAATAAAGTTTGCTTGATTTATTGTATCAAATATATATACTAGTTATATACTATATATTTATGATATATGAGTATTAATAAAAAAAATGAAGACTATTTATTTTTATGAAATTATTATTTTAATTTTTTAATCGAAATTAAAATAAGATATTGCTTGTTTTAATTTATAGATTAATATTAAGTATATTTTATAACATACTTGAATTATGTTTCACTCATGAATATTCAGAAATCAGTATAACTATAAAAGTTTTCTTCCTTCAAATATGAACCAAGAGTTCATGTGGAATGATAAGAAAATTAATCTTTTGTTGGAAAAGGCAAATCTTGAACTTTGAAAGTTAGAGAGTTTTTCAAGTTTTATACCTGATATAGATTTCTTTATATCAATGCATATCTGAAAAGAAGCTATTCAATCTAGTAGAATAGAAGGCACAAAAACAGAATTTGATGAATTATTTTATGATAACGATGATGTAAGTCCAGAAGAAAGAGATGATAAAAATGAAGTACAAAACTATGTTGAAGCTTTAAATTTTGGAATCAAGAATCTTGAAGAACTCCCACTCTCAATGAGACTATTTTGTAAAACACATGAACTTCTCTTGCAATGAGTCCGATGAGAACACAAGAGTCCATGAGAAGTGAGAAAAAGCCAGAATTGGATAGGTGGTTCAAGTTTGGAAAATGCTTTTTTTATCCCTCCACACCAAAATGATTTGAGTGAATTACTCTCTGATTTTGAAAAGTTCTTACATAACGATACACTTCAAATCCCGGAACTTATAAAGGTAACTCTTGCTCACTATCAGTTTGAAACTATCCATCCATATCTTGATGGAAATGGAAGAATAGGACGACTTATGATAATTTTATACTTACTTGAAAAGGGTATTATTACCCGACCAGTTTTATACATATCAGATTTTTTCGAAAAACATAAATGAGCCTACTATGACGCTCTTACATCAGTGAGAAGCTCTCATGATATAGAACATTTTATTATATTTTTTCTCACAGGGATTATAGAAACATGTAAATCTTCTCTACAAACTTTTCATGATATATTAGAATTACAAAAAATAACACAAGAAAAAATTCTGCTCTTATGAACAAGAGCAGAAAAAGCGAGCACACTTATAAAATATATGTATTCTCAGCCTATTGTGAACAGTAAAAATGTTTCAGACTTATTAAAAATTACACCCCCTACAGCAAATACGCTGATTTCAGAAATGATCAAACTTGATATATTGGTAGAAGCAACCGGAAATAAAAGATATAAAATTTATAAGTTTGAAAAATATATAAGCCTTTTTCGTTCATAAAGATATAAAAAACCCTCACTACCATGTAGTGAGGGTTTCTGTTTTCGATATGGTGCATCCTGCAGGGCTCGAACCTACGACCCCCAGGTTC
>JAVCKV010052444.1:0-22903 GCA_032274145.1 Herpochondria borealis | reverse complement strand
AAAGGGTCCTCTCCAGTAGTATACATATAGGACTATCTTTCTATCCAAAAAGAACACACCATTCGAGCTTGGTTATCTAAATACCGCAAGTACGCACCCAGTCTGGATGCCAAAATCCTTCTAAATACTGGTAAATAGTGCTCTTCTTGCCCTATTTAGATAACCAAGCTCGAATGGTGTAGTTTTTTTCGATAGAAAGCTAGTCCTATATGTATACTAGGGGAGAGAACCCTTACTTTATAGTGCAATCAATCTCTGTTTCTGTCAGAAAGGTTGCCCAGTAGGGACTCAAAACAGAAATTATGAGTCTCAACAGTGTATCCGCTCGCGAGAAAAGCAAGCATTTTGTCCGTTTGTCTGAAAGGCGACAGTAAAAATACACAGTAGAGGTTTTCGTAACCAGCAACCTTAATATGTTAGCGTCGACTCATCAGTACTTCGCAACCATCGCGCACAAGTACTGTATTGGTCGCCGGTACGATAGTTTTGGTCCTAGCAACACCGAGATAAGTATAGTTCCAATCGAGAGACGATTTCCACCCAATCCGATCCAGCCAAGGATTGTTGCGTTACACGTGAAGTTGGCATTGTGGTGTACAATTCTTCCAACTTTCAGGCGTCAATCTGGGGCAGAGGCCACGCGGGATACAAGGAAGCCTTCGATCTGCTGGGAAAACAGTGGCATGCATTGGTGGAAATGTGGTTCTGGGTCCCCAACTTGAAATTAAGCAAGTTGAAGATAGCGGGATGGTTGTCAGGTGTACTGTGCCGATTCGCCGAAGTAATTGTAGAAATGTGAGCAGAAGAGTCCTTTGCTAGAGGCGACATTTACGTTACTAGCCAGTCGCGATTCCTTTCACGAATAGAGATGGGTCTCTTTCCATCTAACAAGGAGGACAACACCGACGGCAGCACATGTCGTCCATTTCGGCTTGCGACTGGTTCTTCTTGTAAGTGAAGGTACTAATGATTTAAAAATAGGTTAAACACATGGTCGGTTTCGAGTGCAACTACTCTAGGGTCGTTGCTATGACACCAATCTTGTGATTCATAACCAAATCGGAATATGTTCCAGCTTTTCCTTCTGGGAGGGCGGTTGGCTGGAACTGTTTTTGTGCTGAAAAACCTGTGACCATAAAGCTACGGTCGGACATGGCTCGTTGTAGCATAGGGCGACGTGCTGGTTTTGCACCAGTCTCGTCGCCAAGACTTGCAAATCTGGCGAGAAAACCTTTCTTGTTGTTGTTGGGGGCGACAGGCTCTTGAGTCGCAGTAGCTTGTCTTCCACCAGCTGAGAATCCAACATATTGCCGTGACTGATCGGCTTCTTTCTTCTTCTGAGTGCTCAAGGGAGCGGGAGGAGGATCTGAAGAGGTTCCGTCGTCAGAACTAATGACTTCTCCGCCGAGAACCAGGGATCGTCGCCTCCTCGGAACTCTGGAGGGAGACACCTCCCCGCTTCCAATGGAGAAACGGCGGCGAACAGGCGAACTGACGTAATTGTCTCCTTTCTCATCCATTGAAGCGTGAGACGCTGCAGCAACAGCCGCTTCTGCGTTGCGAGGCAGGCTGTGACTCCGATGTCTGCGACGGGATCTATTCTCACGAGGTTTTGCTTCGTTGCTGGGAGAGGCTTCGTCCACTTGCTTTGGTACAGAGTTGCTGCGGCGACGCTCTCTAGTCACTGAACCACTTCTACGTCTGTCTTTCTTTCGTCGCCTTTTCTCGCTCTTTCTTGAGAGATCCATGCCACTGCTTATTGAGAACTCCTGGTGACTATGCATAGATTCCGTTGAAGTCTCGGGCTCCGTTGAACCGGATCGTGATGTACTCCCTGATCGAGACTTTGAGCGCCCCTTGGACTCTCTGTCTGCACTTTGCTTGTCCTCTGCAGTGCTTTTCCTTCGCCTGCTGCTTCTACCTTCCTTGTCATCTCGAGCAACACTATTACTTCGGCGGCGGCGTTCTGTGTTGTTAGCGGGAGGGGATTCGTTAGATTCTCTTCTGGAACCATCGATTTTGGCGCTGATCTTGTCGTCGGCTGCATCAGACGTGTGGGGTGTGCCCATTGTGCTGTCGTCTCCACTTTGAGTCTCCTCAGCAGTGCTGATACTTTTGGTCCTGCGTCTACTGGAGGACTTGCTTCGAGATTCATTGGCCTCTACTGGCGAACCATCGGTCTTCGCACTTATTGAGTCGTCAACTGCATCCACCGCGCTGGGCAGGGAACTCTGTCTCCGCGGGCTTGCGCTTTCCCGTCGATGTTTGCTCCTCGATGATGTTTTCCCAACGGCGGCGGGGAGGGATCCATCAGCGTGACTTCGCCTACGCTCCTTCTTGGAGGCCTTATCGTCGGTCGACGTCTCTTTGGAATCACGACTATGACTTCGGTCTCGCTCATGCTTGCTGCTGCTGCTGCTGCTGCTACTGTGTCCACTACGACGATGCTTGCTCTTCGATGTGCTCTTTGAGGTAGTACCGAGTTCCTCCTCGACTTCAGTGCGATCATGAGAATGGCTCCGGCTTCGACGGTTTTTGGAACTCTTGGACTTTGGTTCGCGATGCATATCAGCTTCGTCATGACTTTTGCGGCGTCGAATCTTGGGGCTTGGAGCAGAAGGGTCCTTCAATGGCATCTCGATTTCATCAAACTGTTCATAGGAATCCATACCGTCGATAGTGTCGTTGCTATGCCGAGGAGGTCCCGGTGTTTCTCCGGAAACCCCCACATCACCTTCTTCAATCTCGCCAGAGGGACAATCTCCGACAGTTGCTCGGCGCCCATAAGGTTGTTTGGTTGGAGCTCCGATGGCCTCAGTGTCACTCGCTCCGGGACTATGCTGAGATTTGTCAGCATCGAGGTCCACTTCCTCCTCTTGCGAATCGCTAGTACTCCGTCGAACCTTGCGAGTAGGAATTTCCAGCAAGAAGAATGCCCCGCCATTGTCCGAATCGTCAAAGGCTGTTGACTGCGGAGGTACTGCTGGCTGAGCAGCTGGCATCGCAGGTAATCGAGGGTCGCCGAGTGACTGGATGCGGCGCGGTGGCCGAGGAGCGGGGCAGATAGATTCGTACGGTTCCTCGCCAACTTCCTGTACGGGCTCCGGAATAGCTTCCGCTTGATTTTCAGTATTGACCCGACCTCCTTTACTTTCCGATGCGGAAGCATCCTCCAAACTGCTCTGTCGAGACAATGACTTCGACTTTGTCTTCCCCTCGGTCTTCGAGGATCGGTCCTTCTTCTTTTTCTTGGACTGCTTGTCTTCTTCGATCGAAGTAGATTTCTTGAGCTCTCCCTGGCTTGGACTCCGAACCACTTCTGGCTCTGGTGGCGAATCATCATCATCCTCCAAACTGGATTTCTCTTCTGTCGATTCTTTGCTGTTGCTTCGCTTGAATGCTCGTTGAATGCCGCGTTTGATAGCTGGTGAGCCCCGCTTGATGGCTGGCATTGAGTTTGCTCGGCTAAACATGGATCGCCTTCCTCCAGCACCACCCCTGCTCTTGACTGGGTCCCGCGGTAATATCGAGTGGGCCCTGAGTTCCGAAGATGACTGATGTAGGTCTGGAAGTTCTGCCATCTGTTCCTCTGGTTTCTTCGGAGGAAGGGGCGCCAAAGTAATCTGCGTGCGACCTGACTTTGGTGGCTGTTGCTGCTTGTTTTCCTTGATGCGATCCGTCACCAGCTGTCTCCCTTCCGGTCGTTTCAGCACCACATTATCCTTGGCGCGTACAACTGGTGACGGCACGTCGAGGGTCATGCCCGTCGCATCTCGTTTCCAATCGATATTCTTCGAGTAGCGCCCCTCCAACCAGGCATTGCCACTTCCCCGGAACTTTTTTCGTTCGGTGCGAGAAATTTCAGGATAAATGTTGCCCTCCTGCACCTCATAGGCAGCCATGGTTTCCTTTGCCTTGGCATCCACTTGATCCCAATCAATCTTGTCGTCAGGCTTGCTGCCCTCCTTGTCTTTTTTGCTTCGCTTCTTCTTTTTGCGTCTCTTTTTCGACAGCATGTTTGGTTCATCTTCACCAGAGAGAAAGGGGTCGCAGGAAGCAACATCCTCAAAATCGAGTCGCCGACTACTCATTTCTTGATCGTCGATATCTTCAAACTCCTTGGCCTTACCTCTACTTCTGCCTGACAGATTATTCATGGGGGCCTCATAGTCGGTCGTGAGCTCGTTTAACGTCTTGCTTCGTTCAGAAGCATTGCCGAGGGGCTCTTCCGTGAGCTGGGTCATTTTCGTACTAAATGGGCGAAAATCTCGATTGCTTTCGAATCGTCGAAAGCTCTTGCTGTTGACATCAATATCCTCCAGCGTCAGAGCCTTCTTACTCAGTTGTCTCTTTGAAGACTTTTTTCGAAACGATTTAGCGACAACCATCATGTTGTCGCTAAACGCGGGATCGGGGTCCCCCGAGCGTCGCAGTCCTCTGCGGTCATTATAGTTGGTTTCAGCGTCGAAATTCTCGTTGTAATCTGATTCATCTGTCATTATTTCATCAGCATGATCATCGTCGTAATTGCCTATTTGAAAGCAACTATCAAGAGATATATCAGAAACAGAATCATCCAATATCCATTCTTCTTCTTCGTCCTCTGAGTCTGTCAGTTGAGGCAAATGCGCGCTGCTTAAATTGATCGCTGACATGCTCCTTCTCATTCGAGGTTTCTGCGGCATGGACGGCCTCATGCCTCTTCCTGCCAACATGGTGGTGTGTAGTAGTATTAGTAGTAGTAGTAGTGGGGGTTGAGAGGGTTACAGAGTAGTTGTTCGTAGCCCCTCTTATAATGCTGAATTACAGTCACTCGCTGCCTGCCTACCTATAGCGCTGTGGGGTTTGGTCGTCAAAAGATGACCTCGAAA
Organism: Herpochondria borealis; assembly: GCA_032274145.1. Taxonomy (NCBI): domain Eukaryota; phylum Rhodophyta; class Florideophyceae; order Ceramiales; family Ceramiaceae; genus Herpochondria; species Herpochondria borealis. The sequence continues at coordinate 18,032 of JAVCKV010052444.1, read as the reverse complement.
ATGGGGTAGCTACATGTACTGTACGAAATACGTCGCACTTATCGCCTCATAGCTGGATATATCGGGATCTCCTGCTTCCGTGATTCCCATGTGGCACCTCGTTTCCTGTATCGATGCCAGTATCTGAATAAGTATCGCAGAATGACAGGAAGACATGGATCGTTTCCATTTCAAGACATAATGCTAATGACGAGAAACGTCTTCTCTATGTCTGTCATTATGACCCGACTCATCCTATCAAACACCTTTCGGTCATCCGCAGCAGACATTTTGGACACGGGTTGCCAATAAGTGGGTAGTATTTACCGACTAGACTAAAATAGAGGCATGGTACTTGTGGAATGACCAACGAGTCTGGGTCTTCTCTAGATGTACATGTAGCTTAGGTCAGTTGCAATTGAGAGCCGCGGTAGTCTAACAGTTCTGACATCGCAAACACACCTCATAAATGGTTAGGGCTGTGACTTCATAAGTAGATGACTCTGAAACGCTGCACGCCACTCCCAAGTCTTACGGATACTATACCATGCCCAAAGCGTTTTGGGAACCAGTCAGGCAATCTACCTCCCACGTTCGTACGTACCGAACTATCATGTCGGGCCCCGCCTACCTACGTAGAACCTTCCGTAACACCTTCCGCCTGCCAAGCTTTTCAAGTGGTTCCGGCGGTGCTAGTCACGATTGTTGATATATTGGCAGCATCTGAGAAAGGTAAGTACGCATGCGATGCTTGTGTTATCCAGTCCATCAATTGTCGTACCAAATAAGTGCGGCATGTATGCCCACATACTAGGTTGCCACTAGATTGTAATGCGAAAAAAGTGTCTCGTGCCAGGGCGCCAGGCAATAATCCTAATGCTGTATGTGTTGGCATATAAGTGATTTGTGCTACATGGCTATGGGATCCCACTGGTCTGGTGCGACATTCTACCTTATCAACATAGCCTTTCCAATGCTTGGTGAATCACTTTTGCTGCAATGGTCACTATGGATGGATTTATCGAAAAGCGTGTCACGTCTGATATATCAGGAGGTATGCTTGCTTGCTTTGCTCTATCCACAGCCCTCACTGTCGCACCTGATAAAGTAGTATGCCCAACTACTTACTTAGAAAGTGTGCTGCTCTTCGTGATGCATGCAATGCCAATGGTGGTGGTGGAAGGACATAAATACATGCGACTTGACAACAGCATGCCCTGTCCAGAGGGCCGGGGCCCCTCTTGAAAGCAGTCACTTACGATCTCTCAACAAATATAGGCAATGTAGTGATAACCTACTGTAGTAGCTATTATAGCTCGCGTCGCCAGCTTGCCCACTGTGAGTGGCGTCCATATTACAAAAGTACACAACTAACAACCGTAGATGTCCCTCTCGAAAGGAAAGTCCTCACGTCACACCAGAGTCATTCTTTAGCAGAGGCGCTTATTAGTGCAAGAACATGTTTAGAGTACAACTATGTCCTCAATATTATGGCTTAGAGTGTAATATTATGCGGCGACTGACTGACTGACTCACTCACTCAGTCGTGCGTACTGTAGTTATCAGGTACAGTACCGCCGCCAACCTCGAGAGAAGTATGTATGAGCTGGGTTCTAGAGTGAAGTCGATGGGATGGCGATTATACGTAGATAACCTCTAGAGTAAGAAGTACCCCTAAGCGTGCTGCGAGTAGGATCAACCCAGGCACCAACTAACACACCTTTGGAAGTACAACCTGTTAGTCACTGGGGCAACGATTTTAAATGATGAGTTTGAGAGAGGCACATATCATCACGTCGTCTAGTCCTATTAAGCTTGCTGTAGTACGGTGAATCAATCAATCTCAAACTGCTGCTTTTTATAATTCTATCATCGCTTTACCTTACTATTCCTCCAATGCTGCTTTACTTGTCCGCAGAAGAAACCATTAGTCCAACTTGCTCTGACCCATATTCGGCTTTCCACCATCCTTGCTTCTCGCCCGCTTCTCAATTTGATCGTAAGACTCCTAATACGTCGTCAGCACCATCCAAGGTACGACTTCGGACTCGAGCCTTGGAGGATGAACGTCGTTGTCGCCCGACACTGTCACTTGATTTTCGTCGACGGCCATGCAAGCTGACACTGAGACCATCGCCAATGCTTCGTGCGGCATTTTCGATTTCAGCATCAATATCATCACTGTCCAACGTGCGACTTCGGACGCGAGCAGCTTTGGGACTTGTTGTTTTGGACAAGCGTTTTGGAGAAATACCATGAACGCTCGCGCTGAGACCCTTGTTGTTCTTGTCGCCAGTCGTTCGTGCACCAAAGAAGGACCGTGATCTAGTGGGAGTATGGCAGCTTGCACTGAGGCTGCTCGTGCAACTGTCGATACCATCCGCAGTAGCACTTCGGGGCCGAGCCGCAGAGCGAGATATGGTGTCGTCGTCAAAGTCATAATCGTCGGTATTCATCCTGGCTCGACCTCGACTGAGACTTCGTCGTCCACGCATAGAGTCGCCTTCACCTCGAGAAATTTTCCTCAAGATGCTGCCACCGGTAGATAGGAGACGTTGTCGGACTCCAACGCGTTCATCAGTAGTTGTTATCGAGTCGTTGGAAGATGTCATGGCTAGAGTAATTGGATCAGAGATTGGACTGTAGGCTCCATCCAAGGGTAAGGGCATTTCCTTGATGTTTGCAAAACTCCGAGTACCGTCAAAATGATCAATCTCAAAATTTGACCCCTCATCGTCCTTAGCGACCACCACCTGATTTATATTACCGTCCATGGTTGGATCAAATTGTAGAATGACATCGGAATCAATGGAATCAACATGTAACTTACCCAACAGAACCGAGTTGCGGTCGTCGTCGGAGTCATCTTCGCATTGAGATTCCCATTGTGACGTGTACTCGGATTCCCCACCAGTCTCGTAGTTTTCATCCAATCGTCCAATACGTTTGGCGCCATCTGCAAGATCTGATGCATCGCCACTGGATCGAGTGCTCAGTCGCTTGCTGCTGCTACTGCGGCGACTGCCAGAGCTGCGGCGATGACTGCTGGAAGACCCCAGCTCACGACGGCTGGATGAATCACGACGACTCGATGATTCACGACGGCTACTGCTGCTTCCTTCTGCAGTATCACCCCTTCGGCGATGACGCGACTTGGATCGGCGACGGCTCGATCGTCTCTCTTCGTCTCCTCCTTCTTCGTCCTTGATTCGTCTCGAGGACCGCGTCTTGTCTCCTCGACCAGAGCTTCGACGTTTATCCTTGTCGTCATCGGTAGAGCTTCGACGTCTACTGTCTCGATCGCTTCGACGTCTACTTTCTCGATCATCGTCTCCATCTGTACTGCTCCGACGGCGTTCTCCTCCATCACCACTACCTCTTCGCTTGTCTTCCTCGTTCTCTCCTCGTCGAGATGATCGTCGACGCTCTCCTTCGCTGCGTCGTTCACTTCCATCCTTTCGTCGACTCGAGCGTTTCTTTCGACGATCACCACCACCACCACTACTCTCGCGATGACCTCGAGACTTGGTTCGTCGACGTTGTTGTTGCTCTTCTTCCTTGCCCTCCAAAAATTTGTCAAAGCGTTGAGACTCTTCTCGACCAAGGCCTCCGTACCTGTCGCGTCGTGGAGGAGGGGCTTGGGCAGTATCATCCAATGCTCGACCTCTTACAGGAGCAGTCGTGTTGCGACGAATGAGGGGAGGTCGTGAACTGGTATTATTATCGTCATCATCTTCCGAGTGAGAGGGAGTAAAGGATGACTTGGTCCGATAGTCACCAACCACAGAGGCGGAGCCTCGAGGTACTCGCACGCGGGGTTGCGACTTGGCACGACCACTGTAGGAGAGGCCTCCAACACTCTTGGAGCTTGACATGGCCTTCTTCTTCTTTTTCGCTTCTTCATTTTGAGACCACTGAAACATACTGAAAAAGGTTGCATCATCGTCACTATCTTCTTCGTCACCCGATACAGCTGCTTCGTCTGAATCATCTCCGCGGTCCTTGGACAGGAAGTCACCGAGACTGAGACCTGCTTGTGCCTTCTTGCTAGCAGCAGCAGCAGCACTGTTGGTGTTGTTTTGCTTGGCGAGCAAGCGGGCACTCTGTTGTTGCTGCTGCAGTCTTCGTCGAGCACTCTCCACACCCGCAGACACGAGTGATCGGTCATCGCCATCATCGTCTGATTCACCGGGCAAGAGCCCTGAACTACGACCATCCGTAGAACGTGATCGACCAAAGTCAGACCGACTTCGATCGAGCATGGCATGCGATGACCGACTACGCTCTAGATTCGTACTGGAAGCTGCCGATCTATGAAAGCTGTTGCGCAGAGGGTCACCCAGACCACCTCGTAGAGACTGCGTGTGATCTTCATCTCCACTGTTAGCACCAGCACCTGAATAGGCCCATCGTGCGCTGCGATCGTTGCTGCGATCTCGGTCAGTGGATTGATAAAGATGCCGTTTGCTCAAGGATGACTGTCTGCTTCTGCTTCTACTGTGGGGCTGTTCGTCTCCTGTAAAGACTCGCTCCACATCGACTGAACCATCATCTGACTCGGATGCAAAATCTCCACCACCCCATCCTTCACTGCTTGAGAGGGAGCGTCGTGTCATGCTCCTGCTTCTCGATTGTTGTTGATAGGCAAGAGTCATTGAAAATATTTAGTGATGCTTGCGGGATGAATGAGAAGAAACCCCAGTACACCGATACGTAGTATACAGTACCCGTAACAAAACTGGTACCAGTAGCAAAACAGCAGCTCTTCCACTCGACAACCACTGGATGAGATAGAAGCCGTCAATCAATCAAGACCTTTGAACGACTCTTGCACTCTCGTTTCACCGATCAAGCAGCACCAAACGTGATCAGAGAGGAAAGCAGACGACCGTAAAGAGAGAGAGAGGAGTTGATAGCACAGTCAACAAAGCAAAAGAGAGGTGCTTCGTGATTCACTCTACTCTCTTGTATGGAGTGTAGTTGGTAGTTTGTGTGTCCACATCTGCCACTGGTAATGATCACACACGGCTCATTATGCCAGCTAGCGACCGCCTTAGAGGTCATTTTGGGTATGGCTGGCGTAATTTTCGGCGTTGAGAAGGTCAAATGCTCCAATCAAAACCACTCTAAACAAAAAGTTATCCCGAACTGTAGTTTTGCGTCGGCTCAATGACCCTTGGGAACCGAAAGATGTGGGGCTATTCATTCTAATCGTAATATGGCCATACTGAAAGTAAGTCCGGTATGCTACGCGGGTCTACAGGAACATGATAGTAACTCAATATTTATCCCATTGTCTTTGGTATCGGACTATGTGTCTCAATCCTCTCAAATGCTGTCAGAAGACGGACCAGCATGTGAGAAAAGAGTGAATTCCGGTCTTCGTCCTTCAAGTGTGAAATGCCAGGAACTACATATGAATTGGTAAGAAACTTGCATCTACATATTTCTATCCATCCGTGACGGGACGCAGCTACATATTTCTATCCATCCGTGACGGGACATAGAGAGCACCGAACACCCTCAGAAGGCGTCTCGACCTGTCCTTATGGTCGTTGCAGCTGGTTGTTGCAACGATACGATCCGTGGGTAGACGCATCTATCAAGCCCCCTGGTCGGAGCCATACCAGGTACATTTTAACTGGTTGGTTTCCTCCACGATAGTACCAGGATATGATATTACTGTGTGATGATGATTCGGACTCTCTGCACAGAAGAAGGAAGAAGGTGACTCTTGTCATCGACCCATGTCGCAACTGGCATGCTGCAAATATACCTAGTAAGTAATACTAGCTACTAGCCTATGCCTCCTCCGGAACTAAACCATCCTGGGCTGTCATAAGATACGGGTGCCAGCACGCTCTCTCTCTCTCTCTCTCTCTCAATAGCGTGTACGTAGGTACACATTGGCGTGGATTGAATTGTCTACGACCCGCCCGTGCGAACGAGCTAGCTGATCGTGCTCTACCACGGATAGATCCAGCCTGTGCAGTCATTTTGTCTTGCTTCGAAAGATGGGAACAAATTAGGAGATAAGAAGCCTCCGAGGGAGTCTGATTTCTAATTTGTGCTCCGAAAGGTGAATTGGCGAGTTGAGTTTGGTTGAAGCTGTGCATGTATAGTAAGAGGCCAAAACTACTAAACGCCATGTAGATGGTTCCGTTCCACCAGAAGGAAACCAATTTGGCCTGGTTCGTAGAGGTGCTAGCTACGAGCGAGGCCTATTTGAAGCAAGCTGCATCAGCTATCATCCGCGGCTTTAGGTAGTCTAGTATAAGCATTTCCTTGTTTGAACCCTTCTATAGTCCCCGTTAAAAATTGTTAGCTTTCTATTCAGCTCTCGCCTTTCTTCTGCTCCGCTGGGAGGAAGATCGGCGACGTCTATCGTCCTTCTCGTCATCTCTGCCTCGTGTACTTTCCTTCTTCTCTCGCTTCTCCTTTCTGTCTCGCTTTTCCTTGTTCTCGGTCCTTTCTCTATTGGCCCACGATGCTTCTTTAACGTCACTCTTCACTTTAACGCTCCTGCTTGAGCTTTTGTTCCGGGAACTTCGGCTACGACTCTTGCTTCGTGATCGACTCCTGCTGCTCTTCTCTTTTCGTTCTGGTTCTGGTGCTGATGATGATGATGCTACTGAATCCAATAGTGATGGTACCGATGAGTTCAAATCGGCGCTCCAAGAAGATGCGCGAGACGGTATTGACAATGCTGACACGGAAGAACCCATATGGCTCATCAATGAAGCTGGAGGCTCTGATACGACGGACTCATTCACAGACCCACTCACGGACCAGTTGAAAACAGAGAACATGTCGTCATCCTCAACTGGTTGTTTTTCCTGCGGTTGTTTGGTAGAGGAGGCAGAACCGTGCATGTGATTTAGGAAATCCCCGAGAGAGTAAGGATCGGCTTCCTTTTCTGATTCTTTCTCCTCTCGTCGTCTATTCTCGCGCTTCTCTTCGTCTCTGACCTTTGCACTACCTCGTCCTCTGCTGCTAGACCTTTCTCTCCGAGATCGTCCTTTGCTGCTGGATCGCCCTCTACTAGATCGACTCTTACTGCTGGATCGCCCTCTGCTGCTAGATCGTTGTTTACTTCTTCTGCGATCATCTTCTTCTTCTTCTGCAGGCGGCTCTGGGGACTTTGGCACCGGGGGTGTTGCTATTGATTCAGGCGCGTCTTCAAAGAGGGCAGCAATCGATGGCGCGTTTTTGAATCGTCTTGAACCCTTTCGTTTCGATGCGCCATCTCCTTCGCTAAATGAGTGGCGTTTCGGACTTTTTGGTGTCGATGGAGCAGGTTGCTCGCTGATGGGTCGAATCTCTGATACTGAGTGTCTGCTTGACGGCACATTAGACACCGATTTGCACTTGGTAACTCGGGGTCGAGGAGGCAAATCCGAAGATCGCAAGTCACCTTTGAGGGATTTAAACATATCAAGATCCGACATGTTCAGACGAGGTTTTGGTGGGACTTTCATTTTCTCAAAGCGGGTTTGCATGCCATTGCTAACTTGTACATGGGGTGAAAGCTGAATTCCAAGTGATTTCTGTTCTGAAAACGACGACGACTTCCTCAGTATTGAGGTAGTCGTCTTGTTACTTCTCTTCTCAGTCTCATTGTCCAGTAGTACATCGTATTGTTTAGCGTGAAATAGATTTGGCGCCATCTTGAATTGTGAGCCCGCGGTTGATGTAGGTCTGAAAAAGCCCAAGGCCAGCTCATTCCCGAGTTACATAGAGGAGGTGGATTTCCCAGTTGTCCAATCTGCCCATTCTATGAAAACTATCTCCATACGACTTTATAGTGGACATTCCAACATTTATATGCAAAACCAAGGAGGGTCTTTCTTTTTGTGACTGACCGGAATTTAGTGACCGAAAGATACTTTGATATTTGTTGTTTAATTAGTAGAACGTCATATCACTTTCGGGTTTGTCGTGTATCATATGCCAATCAGTACCAGAACCAGCAGGCACAATGCCTGATCTAGAGCTTGTCATCAGACTCTTCAATATGTCAGTATGACTTTGATATAAATGATATATGCAACGACATATCTTTGCCTATAACAAGGCATCTGGAAAATCTCTCATAACATCATGTAATTCTGCCTGTATTGCCGCGCTGAGGTGGCTAATTCCCCGGTCGGTACAATCTTGTCTTTCTGTTTTACACGGTAGAAGTGATACTTGTTTTGGACAAATTCACTTGTAGAGTCATAGTCATGTCACGCATGTGTAATTCGGAAGTTGAAAGAACTTCCATGAACGAAGGCTGACTTTTACTTTGCGTCGCCATGTTGTATATAGAAATAAGCTAAGAGCAATGTGTCGTATTCTAAGCCGAAATCCACGCTGAATTCAATACCATCTAGGTTGTATACACCAGAGAGTGAACTGTCTCCAGTGTCTCATGTCCACATCCTGTCGCTGCGGGAGTGTGTTAGGGGTTGATAGCCTCCTGTGCCCCTTTTGGTGATTCAGACCATTCACCGTGGATGCAAAGGATTGGATGACATCGTCAGTAGCAATACTTCAATCTCAATAGGGATCAAAAAACCCACAACAGTCTGTTCGTTCAACTCCAAACACATATTGACAACCCAGCACGACATTGTCAGCTCACGTGATTCCCAACTACAGAGTAGTACAGAATGTATCACTAAGCCCTTTTCGTAGCAATTCCCTTCCGGAGTGTTCCAACGACACTCCCGACCATCGGTCTGGTGCCTGTGTCAGTGGCCTACAGCATATGTGGTATACACGCCATGTGTTGGACGTACCTCAGAACTTCATAGTGACCAAAGGACTCGAGACTCATCATCTGTCGCCCAAGTTCAGCAGTCTCTGCTATCAGCCCACGCACGACACAGTGCAACGAGTGCCACGACAGACACTTTCGTATGTTGAAGCTGAAGTTGTTAGCTGATGCTGCCTGTGCACATTCTCGACAAGCAAATTCATTCTCGAGTTGACGAGTCCTTCGCGTAGATGCCGAGACTACCGACCAGCAGCATGTGCCTGGTATGGGCAAACGGTGTGGAAAGGACCTACTATGTATCTTTCGTCAAAACGCACACTGCCCAGACTTAGTGTATCATGCCCCAGTTCGTCAGTCAGTCCCCACCAGCCGGCCCAACCGGCCGCGCGTTGAAGTAGAGACCAAACAAGTGCTCGACGATGATTCATTCTTGAAGTTGTTGCGCAAATATATGATTCTCGAGTGTGCTTCGAGCTGAAATATGCCCCCTTTTCGCAGGGGTTGATCTCCGTTTTAGCCTGCGCAGGAATGCGTCTTGCTTTGTTCGTCATTATTTGATAAGCGTGCATACAGTTCGTACTCTGCGGTTTCAAGCTGGTTACATTTGCACCATATGTCAAGTCAATGCCAAATATCGATGACCAGGTTGGATGGGATTCCTTTCTCTTACCGGATCCGATCTCCAGAAGACTATGATTCTACTCCATTATAGAAAGCTAGTAACAAAGCTGTGGATGGCTAGCTATCTTCGTTTGCACTGAATGCGGGAAGGGAGGAAGCATGACACTACCTACTAGCTGACACGTAGCCACTTTCGCGTACGGGTAAGTATCTGGATGTTCCAATGTTGCTATAGTTCTACCGTATTAGGGCTACATCAAATTTCCCCCTTCTATCTCGCTTGGAGCAAGGTTGAGTTATGCATTCTGCGGCGCTGCCGCTCCTGGCTTGGAAAATACCGGACGCGTATTGAAAGCTATTCCTCATGATCGCGCCATCCATCATATAGTTGCGACGATTCTTGCGCAGCACGACGGAAATTATATTGTGCCTCTTGTTCGTCATTTCGACGAGCATGGTGCGTTTACAAAAAGAGTCATCGGAGGAAGGACACACTTTAGACATGCTGCGCGCGCAATCGGATCGGCGGTAACATCGTCTTCTTCGCTGTTACGAAAGGAACTTAGTGGATGATTTTTCATCGTTCCCATTGCCACTGGGACATCAAACAGAGACGCAAACATCGGCGACGTGAGCACCTATATGGTCAGGCCAGTACCACTTCCAGTTCTTAGCTTCGAGGACACGAAAAAATTAGCACAAGAGTACTTCAGACTCCAGCTTGTGGAGCAAGATCGCATTGGAGAGGAACTGAATCTGCCAGCCCTTCAAGTGGGGCTTGCTGATACTGCTGGACTACCGGACTCGTCGGGATGGTGTGCGATGGGGGGGGATAAATCTAACTGGCTCTTACTCCCAGAGCTTGCAGACTGCTGTCACTGCGTATACAGCTAAACGTGATATTGAATGGTCCACTCGCTGGCCCGATCTGGCTACAATTGTTCTGGCAAGGCCAGTTGTCGATGAAAATGATGTCATCTATGATGACTACGCAGTTTCGAAGGCTCGAGAAAGTGGAACAATTTTGTTTGGAAACAACGAGATTGGAGTTTCGTCTGCCTTGTACAGGGCATTCAATCGAGACATGCCAGTCGTCCATTCTTTGCTTCTAAAGCACGTATCCAAAATGAAAGCGTAGACACGACAAGACTTCGAGAAAGCTCATGCGCTGTATTTAAGTGCTGTGATGGGTGCTTTTCTTAAACAAAGGCATCGATTTGAAAGCTTGACACTGGGAAATCTAATACGTGTACGATATGCCAAACCAGATGTTGCGTGCATTTTGTCCGCGAGATGGAGCTTCCCGAATCTTTTGAGTCGTCGTTGATCCCGAAACTCGAAGAACGCCGGAGCATTCCCAAACTGCCGAAGAATGATGATGCGAAATGCCTCCGCCACAGCATTGATTTGGATACAACAAGTAAGGTTTTGGCATTTGATGGAACGCCAATCATTGATGCGCATCTGAACCTCAAGTTGCATCCTCACGATCCGACTACTGATCGGAATCAAAACCAGCCCCAGCCGGTTGATCTCTTTATCTAATACAAGCACAGTAAGCTGGAGGCTAGTACATCCGTGAAAGTCAGCGAAATGAACGCCGCTGTAATCTTACTGGAGCCTCGTTTGCAGCGATGCGGTTGGGATGGATGTGAATGGTTGTTTCTTTGGCTATCCTGCAGATAGCTTGAGTTGTGTCTCTCACCGTTCCCTACAGCTATAAGATGTGGGCACATGAGGTCTGATCTGATTGGGGCTATAAATGGGTATCTGAAAGATATTTATTTCTAGTCCCAAGCCCGGATTCGATTAGTTCGATTCCGGGACGAACCTGCCGTGAGGTTGCGTGGGCGGGTTAGGGAGAAGCAAAACAATGGATCTTCCAGATCCTATCTATCACACACTACAGCTGAAACGATCTCTTGATGAAGAATGACTTGTTCCCATCGTCTCTTCGAAACCGCGGGCTTTTTGATCCGATGGAAGTCTGGCCGCCGTGCGTCGGCAAACCATTCTTCCACTACTCGACTCGACTCACTCTACGAGTCTCGAACAGGACAGTCGTCGAAGACGTGGACCCTGATCGAAGACTATTATGAGTTGGAAAGAGTGAGCTTGTCATGCAGCACCATTGATTGGGCGTCGGGGGCTCGTCCCAACAGAATCCCTTCGTCAAGATGAAGAACAGGAGGACTAAGCAGACGAAATGCAGGTGTGTAGCAATGATTTCGTTGCATGAGTATTCCTTTATGAGCGCGCGGAGCTGAGGTTGGAGGGGTAGACTGGCGTTGGTCTGGTGACAATGTATCTTGCTGGGTGTGGGTGGAACCGAAAGCTCCACTATGTTCAAAAGTATCGGGTAAAGAATAACTAATAGTACAAATATACGACACCACAAGCTTTGCGTACTCTAGGATTGTAGTCATACAGTGACAAACTTTGAGGCTGAGAAGCACCCATATTCGGAAGCGCATTGCAACAAGACGGCTTTTAATCTCTCTCCATCACTTGCGCCTCTTCAATCTGGTTAAGAATCTTTCCGCTCACCTTATCACCTAAACCTTTGTTTAACGGCATCAATAGTATCTTATCTCCATCATATGTGACACTGATAATGTCTTTCCCCTTGGCACAACAGCAAATCTGTTGACAAAGCGGCGGAGGCACACCATCAATATCTACATCAGTCACGTGTGTCAAGTCAACGTTGTTGGTATTGTAAGTATAGCAGCAACAAACCTTCCACGGTCCGAGACGTCCAGGTTCTGCAATCTTGGCCCTGAGATGATTGGTGGAAAGCTTGTAGGTGGATGGATCATTGGGGGCGCAGCCGCAGCATGTACTGTAACTCCAGTCATAGCAACTCCAGTACAACTTCTCTTCTCCTGACCAAATCACTTTGGTCCTTGCTTGAACACGGGCATTCCTTGCCATGTCTTTGATCACATGACGAAAGCGGAGTCTATCGCCAACAAGCTTGACCCCCATGTCTTTTAAATCTTGATCAGTCACGAGTGGAGCAAGCTTTCCACTCACTTTGTGCTTCAAAATCGCCTCCTCATAGGCACCCAGCTTGTTCTTTCCGAGGTATTCAGCAAGCTGAGCTGGCTTCCACTTTTCGGACCCTGACAGATCTTGCTTGTCCTTCCCTTTCTTTGCCATTATGAGAGAGTATTATCGATTATCGCGTTTATCGCGTTGCTTCTTGATGTTCTGATGTTCTTCTGTTCTCAAGTTGTGTTTACTGTTTTATTATGAAGACGATGAAGCCGTTCAAGCCTTACTAATACGCGAGATCTGGAGGAGCAACTTGCGCGATCATGTGTGATGGCTTGGGGGGTAAGATGGTATAGGTGATGCTGGTTGTCACGCAATGCAATACTGCACAAATAGCGTGGGATCATATAATTATCCTCAAGCATGAAGATGTACATGTATCTCGCCACATACTCGTACATCTAGCTACGGTACCTAATGTACCCGTATGAATATCCCAGTGCATAATTCCAGCATAGCCTCGTGACAGTAGAAGGGAAGTCATATGATCCTACCTCGCCCATCATCCTGTTTACTCTAGATTCTATTATAGAACCCGGCGCTACCATCGGGACAGCCAATATCAGCGCATTCCCAGACACGTCCGCTGCAAAGGCAACGACTCGTGGGATAGACTTCTCCATCCGAACACTGTTGGTTGCCAAAGTAGCACGTCTTCGTGCGACGAGCACAACTACCACCAGGAGGAGTGGGAGGAGTACCCTGACGCTTCCAGCAACGACGCAAATTGGTACCAACGAAAATCTTTTCGATTCTAGCAAACCAATCATCAAACCCAACAGTGGACACGGGAGTAGTAGCCTGGGTTGTAGCCTGGGTGGTAGCCTGGGTCGTAGCCTGAGTGGTAGCCTGGGTGGTAGCCTGGGTGGTAGCCTGGGTGGTAGCCTGGGTTGTAGCCTGGGTAGTAGCCTGGGTAGTAGCCTGGGTAGTAGCCTGGGTAGTAGCCTGGGTTGTAGCCTGGGTTGTAGCCTGGGTTGTGGTGGCGACGGGAGTGGTGGTCTCTGGAGGAGCGGCAGCAGTGGTAGCTACTGCGTCACCAGCGTTGAGGGTAAAGATGGACTGGTACCATTCAGATCGAGCATCGAAATCATCGTCGTTCTCAATGGCGACAGTCACTTCCAACAGGATACTTTCCACTGGAGTTTCACTGTTAATCTCGATTGTGCCTGCAATCGAATCCTTGTCTGAGTTTTCACGGTGAGAAAGGCTGCCAGCTTCTTGCGAGTCGCAAGAAAACAAACGGTCGTCAATGTTCCTAGTATCGGAGATGAGCATTCCTCTGGTATCCATGCCCTCCTTGTTCAACTTCAATAAGAAGCCACGAAATGAAACTCCAGGAGCAGTACCCCGGAGTTCAATGTCCATAGCAGTGTTGAGCGGCAACGTCATGGTGGCGCCTTCGACCAACACGGTTCCACCAATGGCGACCTCCAAGTCAAAGGTCGAGAGTTCCGTTCCTCCCACGAAGTTTCCATCTTTGAGATGGGCATTTCCAAATGGCTGGGGGCTGTTGCAAGATCCAGGTTGACTGGGAAACGCCTGAGCAGAGCCACAGAGCAAGGCGAGGGACGCAAGTGTCGCGATCAACATTTTGCCGGATTTCTACTGCGAGTCGCTTGAGATTTGAACCTGATCGATCAGGAAGTGATTCTTCTGAAAAATATGAGACGAAATCGGCGCAAACCAATCTGGCAAACACTGTAGAATGCTTTCAGATACACACGAACTCATACGCCGAAAAACAACACACCTCGGGACCCCTTGACAACGTGTAAACAGCAGGTAGGCAGCACATGAGGGAAACCGCTTTTTAACCAACTATCCGAGTTGTGGTACTCTTGTGTCCATTGTGGCGAATTTCCTCTATGTAATTGAATCTCGAACAGCATACGCATCCGGAAACCCAGGGTGTGTACAGGTACGAGATTGCGACACTCGGTTGATCTAGAATCTTGTAAAGGGGTATGTAAGTACGTTGGATAAATAAGTCCTAATAAGTGTTGGCGGAGGGAGAGCCAGCCGGTGAACAACACTATGGACAAATTGGAACCCTCACGACGGAGCAGACGGCGAACATACCCAAAACGCTTCTACCCTGTCACATTATCGAGGAAAAGGAGGCTTGCTGCAACAACAAATGTGCAAGGCTACAACACGCATCGTTGGCAACTACTGCAGGACTTCTATCGATCATTGCTCCCCTGGTAGCGGGTGGACAGAAAAGCTGCCCAAGACGCAAGGGCAGGCAGCAGTAGTGAATCGTACACGTTAGGGATTGAAACAACAACAGTCTGACGACCAGCAACCATCCACGACGACAGATCATATGTATGTTTTACTGCGCCAGCGTGTCGGTATCGTCGCGTCCTCACACTTACTCCACTAGTCGTGCCTGGCACTCCACAAAAGGGGTCGCAAAGAAGAGAGCACGAGCCAAGGATAAGAAACTCGAGGACACTTCACAATCTGAGCTCTGCATATCTGCATAACCGCGATTTAGTGGTGGTCGTGGTCATGCGGCCAAGAGCAGTCGGAAATCTCATGGTGCGTATGTACATGTAGAGCGAGCTTGTCGTCCTTTTTGGTGCAATTTCATCACTTCATCTTGTGCTGGAAAGTAGATGGTTTCCACCGTGTCACATATCAATGAAGTGGAGTTGACGACTGCAATTGACGCAGCAACAACAGCAACAAGTCTGCAACACCGCCACGCACAGGAACTTCCCAAGTCGCGCATCGTGTGCTTCGCCACAAGAAGAAAACCAACCAACAGCAATTCGCCTCCTAGCCCCCATGTCGAGTTCACACCAGAATCTCAAGTAGAGCGTGTCCTGGCATGATGTGACGAGCTGCGATCAGCACGTAACCCGAAGATTCCGCCATGGTTGATAACGGTCACACGCTGAAGAGCTCTCAACACTACCACCTGGAAATATTTCCTGCCGAGGGAACCCAAATGCTGACATTCGAATCGCCATCCGTTTAAGGTGATCTGCCCCATATGACCGTCGACCCAGTTGCTTCAGCTGATACATAGTATTTGTCACTTCGGGGATGGCTGTGCCCCTTCCTGACGAGATGCACACTATGAGCAAAGCCGGGTTGGGAGTCCAATACAAGGACACCTTCTTGACAGAACATAGGGCCAACCCAATAGCCTTCCAGCTATCTGTGCTGAGGGCATACTCAATTGGGGTTTGTCGTCGTCGTTGAGTAGGAGCAACGATCTTTCCAATGGCTTTGCGGTGAAAGATCAACGTTGCTGTGCAAGAGCAGCTCAGGGCAAGTTCGAGAAGGCATTTGTGATACGCCCCCCCCCTCAAGAAACACGCGACATCCGTAGCAGTTAACGGCCCTGATTCTGATTGGAGGGACACGATGTTGATCTTGAGGTAAGTGATTGAGCTACACTGCCCAAGGACGACGCTCGTGCTGAAAAATCCACCCACTTCTCCCATCCGGAGATAAAGGTGGAGACATAGCTGTGTGACATGGCCACTCGGTAGCGCGGACATCGGCCTCACGAAGACCAGTCCAACGTGACAATCAAATGATGAAGATTTGTGTTGATTTTCAGATAGCTCTCGAAGAAACCAACTTCGGTCTCCACCGTGAGACTAGCTATCTGTGATCCAAAGAGAATTGAGGTGACGGCAATTCCAATCCCCAATCCCCACATCCCTGACTATCCCAAGATCTTTAAACTGGAGTTTGATTTCAAGACAGAAGCGAGCGTGTCAATGACATCCTTCGTTTCTTCAGATGGGTAGCGTACAAGTAATGGAAGAATGGGAAAGTCAATGATGGATACCTTGTCGTTGGTTTTCGAGCTCAAGATGCTGTCATTGACAGCATCGTCAGGAGGAAGGACAGGGTAAGCAACCCAAGAAGATAAGTCCTTCAACTCAGCTGTAGTGGTTTCTTCTGGCCATACATTACTCTGCCTATTCCACCGCATATGTGCCACGAAATGGTATCCTGAATAATCATCAAGTCCGGAGATAGACTCCATGGATGAGTATAGTGGCCTACGAGTAGTCCAACTTGCTACTCTATGAGATTATCTCAGCCCAATGCCACGCCGCTTGTTATTATGATATTTTGGATTCTAACTCGAACTCAGTGAGTGGTTAACCACTCAAAACGGCCGAAAATCGAAACATAATCTGGAAATCACAGAAAGCGGGACGAATCAATCTGATGGATTCCTCGCACTCTCGGTCACGTACTTTGACGAAACGGGGACCAGCATCTACTATCCACGGACCATCAATAGACTACTGTAAGAAATATTGTCCGTGATCTACTACTCATCACTCTAGACTACTGTAGTCTACACGGACCAATATACTCCTGCGCTCTACCCCAATCCCAGCTGCCTGAAGCACATGGATACTAGATTTCATAAATGGTTGGACAAGGATGATTCACTTCTTGTCGATCTCGAAGCTTCGTAAACAATAGCATCTGGCTCTCTCACGTAATACCTACTAGCAAGACTTACTTGTTCGGTTCTGCTTCCCCACAGTTTGTCATCGTCCTTCAAGGGTCGGGGCATTTGGTAAAGGCCTGGGGCAGAATGCATCTAGCGCGACATGTACACCATCAACAGACAGACTCCCGCGTACTTGAATAATTCTAGTCTTTGGTTTTTGGTTTTTGGAAACTCTTCAGCACTGGGTTTTCCTTAGGCTGCGCTCATTTTGATTTCATTTATTTTTGGAATCTCGAACCATCTGTGTGTTTTCGGTGGCGCTCACAATGATGCAGCCGCCTCCTCTAGATTATGCTTCCGATATTGCTTCGGAAAGACCTTTTCGTTATGCACGGTACACTCCTTGCTTATCTATCCATCTCCTAGAGAGAAAGACCCCTTGAATGAATGGATCATAACCAGATCACATGTGCCTTTCTCTAGATTCTATCCTTCTCTTAGAGAGAAAGACCCCTCGAATGAATGGATCATAACCGGATGTGATGTCGTGCGTTTCTCGAGGGACTTGGGGAACCAACCTAATTTTGAACATTAACCTGACCCTCTTCGCGAACGTATAACAGGGGTAGACCGTTGTTGCTAAGTAGAGACTAACAGAATAATTGGTCCAATTGCAGTCTCGCTCGGGTCGTGAGGAACCTGGAGACCTAGCCACATTCCCAACTACTCCAAGTACAAGTATATGATTCAGCCTTTCGATACTCTTTTGGGAGACATTCTTTGTAATAGATGGTGCACTCCTTACCTATCTAGACTGCCCTTCTACTAGCAGAGAGACCCCTCGAATGCATGAATGAATCTACTAGCCACGTGCTGACTGCTGGGTGATGGTGGGTTTCTCGAGAGATCTATCATCGGCCTGACATGCTTCGGGATCTCTTTCGTAAGTAGAGACTTGCCCTCACTTGGAACCTGGAGAACTAGCAACATTTCCAACTATGTTCAGTCATTGTTCGCGAATTAATATCAGTACTGACTGGAGTTCAGAAGCGAGCGCACCTACCACCAGTAGATCTAACCACTATTGCGGCACACGGTTTCCTCAGTTGGAATAAGGGACATAGGAGGAACACGGATGACTCTTGTGTTTTATATGCCTCAGTTGCCTATGTCCCTTAT
>JAVCKV010052333.1:0-22905 GCA_032274145.1 Herpochondria borealis | reverse complement strand
GAAGTTATGCCCCGACCCTAACGTCAAGTCCGACAGAGAGGTTGAGCTACTAGAGAATGAAAGTGGTGTGGCGACCTAGGAGATAGTAGGTCGGGGGTACATCGTCTACTAGACTGTGTGACATAGCACCAGCTTGGGCAGTCCATACTCCTAGCGACAACCAGTTTCTCATTGAGTGAGACTAGTAGCACAGTATTGTTTCATCAGTCATGTGTTTTAGAGAACAATAAATATTAATGACCCATCCGTTGGTTCACATACGGCTCCAGTCATACGGAGCACCACTTGCGTAAGGCTACCCAATTCGACGCCAGACGAAAACGTTATCGGTGCTATCGGAGAAAACGTCCAAGCTGATCCGGTTGAGGTCGGTGTCGCCGTCGCTGTCTGTGACAGCTTCGAATTCATCGTTGCTTGTCAAGTTCACGTACCATGCGCCCGGCGTCAAATCAGCAAACTCCCAGTAACCATTCGAATCTGTAGCGGTGGTTGCATCCATCACAAAACCAGAGGCATCTACAATTCTCAAAACTGCATTCGAAATGGGAGCATCGCCAGCATCGTCATTGTCGGTGTCTTCAAGCACAAACCCGCTGATGGCGATCGTAGGGCGTCGACGCAACACGAAGAAGCTATCCGTACTGTCGGAGGATATATCCAACTCGATCCGACCGAGCTCGTCGCTGTCACTACTGTCTGTCACTACGTCGAACGTACCGGCGTAGCTATCGAAGTAGACAAACCAAGCGCCGGGCGTCAAGTCAGCAAACTCCCAATAACCATTCGAATCAGTAGCGGTGGTTGCATCCATCACAAAGCCAGAGGCATCTACAATTCTCAAAACTGCATTTGCAATGGGAGCATCACCAGCATCATCATTGTTAGTGTCTTCAAGTACAGAGCCCCTGATGGCGATCGTAGGGTGTCGGCGCAGCACGAAGAAGCTATCTGTACTGTCGGAGGATATATCCAACTCGATCCGACCGAGCTCGTCGCTGCCACTACTGTCTGCCACCACGTCGAACGTACCGAGGTAGCTATCGAAGTAGACAAACCAAGCGCCCGGCGTCAAGTCAGCAAACTCCCAGTAACCATTCGAATCAGTAGCGGTGGTTATATCCATCACAAAACCAGAGGCATCAACAATTCTCAAAACTGCATGCTAATCCTTGCCTTCTTGTCTCGCTGATTCAGTGCTTCCAGTCCATCTCCAAGGGCAGAAATTCCACCACCCAAGATGGCACCATCCCCATGAGCGCTGGCACTATGAAGCACACAGTCCAAAGCAACAGTGAGACGTGAGATAGACGTTGGTGAAGCCATCTCTAGCCATCAGGTCTGTCCATCACTAGCGCGCTACCGGTACTGTGAGATATATCGCCAGTGCCCAGGTCAAGCGTTTCCGGGCTGCCACGTCGTCTTTGCTTGGTTCAAAAATGCAGCCGAGACCCGTCCTCCAACAGCTAGCGATTTGATTGACAGTAACTCAATGAACGAACGCATGAGAGATCGCTAGAGGTTGATTTGTTTCTTGTTGTTTCCGTAACCTCAAAATGACACTGACATGGCCAGATACTTTAGGTCTTCTTCACCAGCAGTCGGTGATTTCAGTATGCTTTTCGTTTCCGGTACCCACGTGTGGATAAACCACAGGGCCCAAAAACAAATTGCGCAAAAGATTGCAAATATGTTGGTCAGCCCAATCGTTTCATAGAGAGTCGGAATGAGGCTCTGAGTTAAGGCATGCATTCCAAAATTCAATTGGACCGCCACAGCCATGGCAGGTCCTCGTATTTCCAACTCGAATACTTCAAAACAAACCAGCCACACGGTAGTGCCAATGCCAATTTGGAAGCCACCAAAGTAGACAAAGGTTGCCACCAAGAGGAGAATATTTTGCCATGCAGTAAAAGGTGATTCGTCGTCGTCTACACGTGTCCATGTCAAGTACCAAACGACCAGGAGCATTAGGGCCATGAGCGACGTTCCCACCAACAAGAGCGGTTTGCGTCCAAACCGTTCTACATTCAACATCCCAATCGCCGTGGTGATTATTTTGAAAATGGCAATCCAAACGGGTCCAGAGTGATGAAGCAACGTTTCTCTGAGCAGAGACGCGGAATAGGCCATGGCAGTTGGTTGACCAGTAGCTTGATTGAGAAAAATGAGTCCCCAACCAGCTATGAGGGCGGAGCGATATTTGGGTTTGGAGAGTAGTTGCCAGGATGACGATTGTTCTTGCCGTCTTGGTGCATCATCGTCCACCGAGATTCTACTAGACTGAACGAGTTCTCGGTGATGCTGCTCGGCGACTAGAGGTGGATAGAGAAATTCGAGTGAAGATAGTGATTCGTCATGTCGTCCCTTCATACTGAGCCACCTTGTTGATTCAGGTAGCTTTGTACACCACGCCAATACAATCATGAGGAAGGATATAATCATGCTGATAATGTAGAGAGGACTCCAGTTTTCATGCGATTGTTGGGAGGATGCTAGCACTGTTCCTACAGTGTAGCCAATCAAGACCCCAATCGTGACAAAGAATTCGGTTGCACTTAACAGAGGTCCTCGTATAGATTCCGGCACCATTTCACCAATATAAGTAGACGCTCCGTGCAAGGCAAAGGCATTGCCCAGACCATGAAACCATCTTCCTACAAACAGAAGAGGTACACTACCACCGTAATGGCCCGACACGAATTGTAGCAGAGATCCAATTCCAAAGCCGAGACTCGCGATGCGCAATTCATCTCGTCGCCCAATCCTATCGGCAAAGTAAAAGACACCAAAACTGTTTATCAAGACAGATGTGGATGGAAAGGAAACTATTAGACCAAGGACAAGGGGTGATTCCACAGCAGCCTCTTTCCAGTATAAAAAGGCATAGCTTGTGAGGCCCAAATCGAGACCAAAGAGAATATAACCCAGACTGGGGACAGAAACGATCAAGGCAACCGATGTCCAATAAAAGGAGGGGGGATCATTGTGCTGTGGCATCGGTAACGACAGGGAAGGAGCAGACATGGTTGCTAACTGTGCGACGTATTGAAAAAGTGATGATGATTCAAATTTAATGCAAGTATTCAAATACGTATTTGAATATGTGTGACAATGTAGGTAGTAAGTACAGTACAGTACCTTACATGATGTACTGGAGTAGAAGCCAGTGTACAGTACTGTAGTAGATGCGTATGAACGTTTCAGCGTCCGGCCTCTCCACTACAATCTTGCTACAACTTCCTTTATCAACCCAACAGGTAAAATACTGTCGTCGAGGATGGTCTTTATATTCCGTGTAAACCCATCATCTACTGCTTGATGAACACGGACCCAACACATAATAAATAGAAGCTAGAGCAGATTACCTCTACTATACTACGATGATACGACGACGAAGGTGATTCGCAAGAAGGTGTGTCGAGTAGTAGATCTCCGACTACGCTGCTCTCCTTTCTCGCTCGTATAGATAGGTAAACCATTGCTTAACTTCCCGCGGCACGTCTTGATTTCTCTGCAGTCGTCTTCTCGTCCCTCTTACATCACCAGCGCAAGAACCACCACTCCACGAGAATAATGCCAAGCTTCTTCCCACATCATCTACTAGCTAGCTAGAGTACACAAACGCGACATACGAACATGGTACGTACGATTACTACAAGCTTATTGTCTGCGCACACCAATGTTGGCCCCAATGTGATGGGGAGCACGAACTAATCTAATTCGCACCTACATGTACGATCGCGGCGATATGTTTTTTTCTTGAATTGACATTTTTCTGTTCACTACAAGCGAATTCCTTTCGTCGTGGTCTATATGGAGAAGTGATAAGCACCTTTGTCGATCCAGCAGCTGCCAGCAGCTGGATCATCGTTGAACGAGCTATGGGATCGTTTTGTGGGCTCGCATCCTTTCCTGCGTACTACCTTCGTCATTGTCCAACAGGATTTGCTGGCTTATGGTGCCGTGAGCAAGCAAACACTATTTCATACGCAGCATCCTCCTCGACGTAGTAGTTTTCGCTGTAATGGGTAGCTTCTCTCTGCGCCTTACCCCAGAGCTCGGAGCAATTTGATTGCGCGCAGAAGCTGGAAACGCACAGTAAACAGGCTAGCTGCTTTTAGAGAATGAGGCTGTTTTTTGGGGGGCGACCTTGTATCAGTTGGGGGTGTGCTGCGCTCGTTGCTGGTGAGTGAGCCGCACAGTTGGCGTTGCTGGGCTAATGCTGATTGGTGCTATTCTCCTAACGGATTGGTACTCCTCAATGGTATCTAATAGAACCTCAGCCTGCTAGTAATAGTCCCAGTGTGTCTGGCTTGTTCAGATTGGGTCTGCCATTCTCGATGATCTTAGAGAGCGACATTCGATCAGAACGGTGTAACCAGAGGCAAAAAGTAAAGCAGCGAGCTAGATTAGAAGGCGAGGCTTAATCGTACTTTCCTTTTCCACTGGCAAGACGGTAGTAACCGACGCCCAGCTGAAGTAGACCAAATCCAGTCAGAACAGCTCCAAAGCCAAGTGTCATCATATCACCAGGTTGCTTCATCCACGTAGGGTTGGCTTCGCCCTGTAGGGTACCACCAGTCATTTGAACCTTCTTCGTTGCCATAACCTGCAAAGGTAGCAAAATAACATCACATGGACATAATATGATTGGCAGGTAGGTTCAAAACGAATGCAGCATATCAGAACACCAATATTGAGTGCAGGAGTTTAATCGCAGCAGAGAATCAAGAATTGACAGGAGGGAAAGGAAAGAAGAAGAATTGGGTGAGCAATGAGTACGCATAGCGATGTTGCAATACGACAGTACGACGTTAGCGATACGGTTCGATTCATTCGATTCGATTCACAACGCAAACCAATTCCCTTTCTCTCTCTCCGTTTCCTCCTTCCCCCCTTCACTTACATTGTCAGGGACTTTCGTCAAGTAGTCAACGATTCCACGCTTTTGCTGACGCTGAACGCCAGCGACGGCGCGGGTGGCAACTCGAGCAGACAACATGGTCAAAACGTTAGTGGTGTGTGTGTGTTGGTTTGTTGCGTCGGTTCGCTTCGGGTTGGTTGGCAGTTCTGGTACGATTTCTACGAAAGTGAACGTTGCAACGTCACAAGATTTATTCATGCACGAGTTTGAGTTCTTCAACTCGAAGCACCCCAATTTAATGTACATACAGTAGCCAGTGTTCGTGATGCTACTGGTACCGTACTTATGCACATCTAGGGCGAAAGTCAAAAGTTTATCGCACAAGTAAGGGCAAAGCCCTTGATAAATAAACGCTTCAGGAAGCAAAGGTACAAAACAAGATCTGAGAGGCACTCCAGAAGTAGGACTGGAACGAGCAAGCTCGACGTGCGTGCGAGAACAGCATCCCAAAGAGAGACTAGAGATAGAGAGACAGTGACAGAGAGAGTGATCTGATATCGCAGCAGGTGACCTTACAGAGCAAGAAAATAAGTACTCAAACCAACACTGGCAGGCAGCTGGATTCGAGGCAATCGGATTGGGCTTTTGTTAGTACGTCAAGCTGTTCATATCACGCGCCATTGTCTCACACAAGATAGAAGTCTTCTACTGGACTCCTTCGAGACAGTGGCGGCACCAAATGGTCCTCCCGATGTAGTGTCTACTCTAGGCATTGATCTTGCGTAGTGCTATTGCCAGTCAACACTCTATGCATCATTCAGCGTCGTCTACATCGCCCGAACATTGAGAAAGATGCCGGCTGGCCTTTCCGACAGCAGTAGCACCCAAGCTTCCGCCTTGTACAACTTAAACCCACTTGCCAAAACTAGAAAGAGTCGGGACATCTATTACAGAAGAGAACACCAGCTCATCCTCGGAATCCAAACGGTAAGGGAAATCGATGCTGTCTCGAAAGAAGAATGGAGGAGATGGATCACAATCTTGCATCAGAATTATCTAGCCAGTTTGAGCAACTGCAGCACTGCTTCTTCTTCACCGACGACAGCGGTGTATGGTTTGACGATATCATGTATCATAGAGATACATATTTTTATAATGCAGCTCTAGAGAAAGTAGGTGAGGCGCAATGTAATACCCCAACGCTGAATGCTGGATACTGCTGCTACTGCTGCTACTGCTGCGTCGTCGATGTTGTTGTCTATTGAGGTTATCGGCTCCCGTAGTCAAATGACCTCTGCGCTTATGTGTCGTTTCATCGTTGCGCATACGACCGTAGCTAGCTCAAGGACGTAGCTAGAACGGCACTACGCGTCCTTTCGGCTTTCTGCGTACGACCGTAGCTAGCTCAAGGACGCTGTGATCGTGAACTACTCTAGTACAGTTAGCTAAGTAGAGTCATTGTTCTACTGTAGTAACGTATCCCTGGCAAATGGCTTTGTGAGTAGCTTCATCGTCATCGTAGTTTTTCTGACTCAGCCAGTCATCCTTCCCGTCATCA
This sequence comes from Herpochondria borealis, assembly GCA_032274145.1. NCBI lineage: Eukaryota > Rhodophyta > Florideophyceae > Ceramiales > Ceramiaceae > Herpochondria > Herpochondria borealis. The sequence continues at coordinate 16,483 of JAVCKV010052333.1, read as the reverse complement.
TTTAGTTGATCTCCGCCTTCACTAGATTGTTGCTTCAAGTACGTGTAGATCGCATAGTCATGTTTCGAATGCCGCTCAGAACAACGTAGGCACTCACAAGGAGCCTCACAATGACCCCATTGATGACGATTTGAGGATCATATTTAGGAATTGGCATAATGTGACTTTTCTTGTCCTGTGCGTAGTAGACCATGGCTATCGATAATACTTGTAGATGACTTCTTGAAAATTTGGAATCATATGTATCCTTGCCCACAATTATCGATGACTTCTTGAAATTTATCCTTGCCCACAATTTTTATCAAGGAAGCCGAAAGTTCTTGCTCGTAATGTCAACCATTCGAAACAATCAAGAAGACCCGCGTGCTTCACCTCAACACGGAGGCAATCGATCACTTTTTGAGCCTCTTGCTCTACCATCCCCGTACTCTTCGAGAACACCAACATTGCCGCGTGCTTCTGTGGATGTTCCTGATCGATATTGTGGCGGCAAAAATAAGATGCGAGTTGAGGCAGCATCCTCACATTCCTGCGAAGAGCAGGAAGCACGCTGCGGCAAGCATTTGAACAGCACTACCTACTTAGACAGTCTTGAGGAGATGGCAAGAAGGATTGGTGACTGCCGGTGTGATAACAACGCGACCACAAAGGAAGAACTACAAGGAATGACGACGAAATTAGCGGATGAGTTGGAAATTGCTACTCGATTGCTGAGGTCCGCCGTTGAGATGGGAAGCGATGCCAAGTGTGTCTGGGGGGAGAGCGGGGAACAAGTGGACGACGACGACGAGGACGAAAGCAGCTGTTGTTCCATCGACTCGCTTGAAGTCACAAGAAAACGATTATGGGGCTGATGAAGTTCAACTGTGCTGCAACAAGAAAGAACAAGCACGTCTAGCTAGCTAGTGCAAATGTAATGTTTAGTGAGCGTACCCAGTTTTGAACACTTGTCTTCAGCACACTCCTTTCGTGGCCAACTCGTCTTGTTCTGTCTGATCACTAATGACGTAGAGGAACTTACTTTCCTACCTACCCTCGCCATGATTGAGATTTGGCCAGATTTGAGATCTGCATCGAGTTTTGGTTCCCGCTACTGGTACTGTCATGTGGTACTGTCTACTCCTGTCAACGGTGGGATCGGCGATCGTGACAAAGTGCGCGTTCCCGCGCGATCGCTCAAGCGTCTTTCCATGCTCAAGTTTTTTGATCACTCACCTCATTGAACCTTCGCTTATACTGTTTTGATCCGACAAACAATATCTGCCTGGACCATGGTGAAGCGCTTTCTGGAGTGTATCATCCTTGCAGTCGGGGTTGTGGCCCATGACAAGGTACGAGATAGGCGTCGCGACAAGATTTTCAACGCAGGCTCTTCGCCCTCGGGGGCATAATATCATTATCTCATATTTCTGTGTTGTTTTTCCTATACTCACGCCCTTCTCTCTATCGATTCAGGTTCTTGTAGAAGGCAAGTCAGTTTTGTCATCGTTAGTTGATCATGATCTCGACCAGAATCGTCTTCTTTCGGAAGCACAAGAAGGGGCTACAACCACGGAGAGTACCCACCATCAATTGAGAATTCGTATTCGACCGAGAGATTGAGAGAAAAGTGACCGAGAGCATCGAACTAGAGATGTACCCGCACTAGCGTATGAAATAGTCGATGATGGTGATGCTGCAATCCACGCATCCATCAATGTGCAAAGCAATATTTTCGATCGTGCATCCAATGTGATGATGCCAGAAACACGGACCGCACAGAACCTGGTGAGCGCGCAGGCACGACAGATTGACCAGCAACCAACTCAAAGTCCTACCGCATTTCCATCAGTAGTTTTGTATGTTGGGCAAACAATTGTCATGGAAGATCCAAAGGATGCCATCCCTCCAGCACCTTCGCTGAGTTTGGAGCCAAGTTCTCTTCCTAGAACCAATCCAAGTCCAAACCTGCCATCCTCGGCTCCCAGTCCAATGCCGAGTTTTACAGAAGAGTTTGTTGGTGAGACACCCGTCATGTCTCCAACTGAGAGTGGTGGTGAGACACCAGTCATGTCTCCAATATCTGGACCAAGTGTGAGCAATACCCCCAGCAGTGCTTCGTTGATGCCAATTGTATTTCCAACTTCCGCTCCAACTATGGATCCAACCTACACTCCAACAGCTTTGCCTACACAAACTCCGACTGCGGCTCCCACCATTACGCCGTTTCCATCCATTACGCGGGAAGAAGGCTGAGCTGCGTGGCTCTACTTGTCCAGATGCATCAGTTGAGGGAGCTCTCTGCAGTGCGCGGAGGAGAATGACGGTGCAAGCCCTGGTTGAAAATCGGAACTTATCAGCGGCAATTCTTGACAACGTCCCGTTAACGCGGGTATACAACAAGAGAAGGAGTACCATTGAGTGTACAAGAACGACAAACATGCAGTCCTTCTGTGGGTTGCACTCCGCATTCCTGCTTGTCGTGTTCAAAACAGCAGCCATGCGAGGTGTTATCTATTATGGTTGAACTTTGTTTGTTCTCACGAAAAGATGCGGTTCAGGCTGACACAACGGTCATGCCAGACCGTCTGCTATGCGATTCTGTATCGCAGTACGGAGCCGAAACAGCAACTTGGTTTTGTAGGATGACTCTTGTACTCACGGATGGGCTGCTCTTCAAGCATGACGAAATGGGTCTTCACAGAGGTGATCGCGGTTGGTTGACTAGAGTTGACTGCTACTATCCTAGGTGTAGAACACGTTTGAGCCCCGGCGGTAGGACCGCACGAAGAACCGCATGACTATGCTGTAGAGGAGGACACCATCAAATCACAACTGCCAGCTAGATACACGATCTACAGCACCCACTGCTCGATTCGTCGAGTCACGTTGACCGCTTGAAGTGTGTGCTTGCTCTGGCTATCATACGTACGATGTACCTATTTCTCGTCCTCCAGTGGTTCATTCGGCACATACTGAGAATGTTCCCACATGGGTGGCACATGAAACCACTGATTGGCAATCCACTTGGTCGATTCTGCTGGCAATCCTGCATGATAGGCATGATAATCAAGGGGTACAGCGTCTTCTCCTTCGTTTGGATTGTAATTGTAAAAGACAAGGGCATCTCCCTTTTTGACGCGCACCACGTGGTTCGAGTCGTCGTCTTTTGCAAGAGGGCTGTTGCCAGGCACCAGCACAACGCCATGAGACCCGGGCTTGTAGCTAGATGGTGGAACGTTCTTGGTCAAGGAGCCACGAAAGAGATGACCAGCAGACATTTGAATCTTGAGACGGTCCAGGTCGAAACCTCCCTCTTTGTTATCGTCGTTGTCGTCAAACTTTGCTAAGGGAAACCATGTTCCGGCAACATTGTTTACTAGTAGTTGAGTAAAAGAAAGAGAGAGTGAGTGACAGAGAGAGAGCGCGCGCGCCATGTTGAGGGAGAGGTGTGAGCTTTCCAGCTCAGCTAGCTGTAACGGGCCTTCAAACAAAACGCAGCAGAGCAACAAGATCACAACAACGTACAGTAGTAAAGGACAGTCATGAATCGAGGAATGCCGTCATGATGCATCGTGTATTCTCCTTGAGGACCGTACTTGACGACTTGCAATTCCTCTAGACGAGTATAAGGCAAGAATTTTGGATGAACCAAATCCTTCATGATCATAAGCAGCATCGAAAAGTCAATCGGCGCATCCATCATGGCCACCTCTGTGTGGGGCCGGCAAAACTTGGTTTCGTGTTGGACCGTCGTAGTGGGTGCTCCCAGCTTGTTCTTGGATTGATCCTGCAGCTTGCTGCACATACTCTTTGACATGACGTTGCGCAAGACAAACATGTGTGGCTTTTTAGCAATGCAAATGATGCGATGAGAGCTGGAAAGCGTCGTTGATTCTCCAACCTTGAGAGCTTGGAGACGTTCAGGAGGTTGCAAGAGCTCTGGTTGTTTCATGGTACTACTTGGGGAAGTGTGATAGACTTGTTGAGCTCACTCAGCCTCGGGGTTGTGGGGGCGTTTCGGGTGTCAACTGGGTCTGAATGGGGCAAAACACCCCATTGCAAAGCTGATTTCATTCACTCTACACAAACCAAGTTGGTGGATCAGATGTGTGTATCACGAAAACTGACTTCCAACTAGGCAACTTGCCCATGTCGTATTTTCTAAGTGAAACTAATGCTCTCTTCAATGATGAATACAAATATCCCTCATGTTTCTTCTAATTGCACATGATCGTGACGATGAGTGTCACTTTCGCCCCACTCGATGATATTTCACCGGTATCCACAACCAATCAGACGACACAAACCTTGATTGAAGGGGGACTGAACCTAATGTTGTTGGTGCGTAGAAGCTAGAGTAGGCTCCCTAGTCCGGCATACTCGCCTACTTCAAGATCAAAAGCTGACCTTTTGTCTCGCTCTCCGCCATCGTGCCAAGCATCTCATTCCCAGCCAATCGCTACCAACGATGCTATTCATTATCTATACAATAGTGTGTCGGAGGTTGAAGTTTGATCGCTGCGTCCCTCTACGGTTAGATTTCTTAAAGAAGTAGAGCCCGAGAAAAGTAGATCTTGTGTACGATACGTACTCAAAGAACAACGAGATGGCAGTTGCACGGCTACTTTCGCAACCACTCAACTATTATCCCTTCGAACTAGAACCAGAACTCCACACGTAGCGAGTAGACTAGGCTACGATTGATGACCGCAACGAGGGGCCATTACAGATATGCACTACACCTGTAGAGCTGAACTTATCAATCTCGTGCCCATCTATTAGCTACGTTCTCTCTCTATCTAGACCGCTGCGAGTCAAAAGAGTGGTGTTTGCGCAATATGCGGGATCACTCCTCTCACAATAAAATAATGAACATGAGATAAGGAAGTTATTATACAGAGCTTTTGCTGAGAGTACCATCTCGAAAACAGCACTATTGCAACCCTCGCAGAAAAAGATTGGTAGGCACAAACTGGTTGGGTCCTCACAAGTCTTACTTCAGAGCTGGGATGATCAGGATCTGGGTGCACACAAAGGATGAATCAGTACGGTCATTTTTACATGTCCGTCATTCAAAAGTTTCTGCGCCTGGCTAGCTGGGGAACTGGGTTTCCGTCCAGAAAGGCCGGAGCCGGACCAAGCTCCGACCCGATCAGTTGGCCTCTGAACCGAGGAAGTAGGTCTGCGGCAACGGCCTCATTACCAGGTTATTTCAAGAGTTTTCTACGAGTAATTCCGTAACACGACTCGCAACTGACACGTTGCAATCACAACAGATCCCAAAGATCTCACAACACGCATCAAAAAATTTGTTGCTTCACCCGACGCGGAGCTTTCATTGCTTGTTGCTCATCTTCAAAGGTTCTTCTCCCTTCGATGCGCCTGATTGAATGATATCTCACAGTAGAATCACCTCCTTCATCTTATGGCTCTCTGTGGCGACATGGTTAGCAGATTCCTTTACCGTCCGCCCAGATAACTTTACCGTCCGCCCAGATAACTTTACCGTCCGCCCGGCTGTTTTGAAAGGTACACGTATGAAATACTGATGAAGCTGCTGGTGGTGAACGCTGATTTGGTGTTTTAATACAGTGCCAAACTAACACACACATCCCCCTTCTTTTACCTATATCTCACAGACGACCTGCCTCGGATTGGAGAACTCTTTGAGCTAACGGAAGCACAACTCCAGCAGATAGAGCCTTGTTTCCCAACAGGCAAAGAACGTCATGGTATCTTCTGTGTTGGATCTCCCCTCATTGGAATGATTGAAGTAGATTGCCGTCAATATTTAGTGGACAACGTGACCCACGTGATTTACGCCATTCCAGGCCCTTTGGTGCAATTTACCAATGATCCCTGTATCGAGGAGCGCAATTCTGCAACACTTTGTAATCTCTACGTTCACCCAGATCATCGTCGACAAGGCATTGCCACAAAGTTGGTGGAGTATGCCATAAAACATATCTTTGACAATCGCTGGCATTGTCGAATAGTAGATTATGGAGACGGAGAGCAAATGTCCTCCTCTTGCCAAGTGCGTGGACAAGTATTGGCCAACAATACAGCAGCCATGCGATTTTTTGAAGCCCAGGGATTTTCCGGGAGTTGTGGACATGATGGGGTGGTGTATATTGATAAAAGTCTCCCGAACATGGAGCGAAAGGAGTATAAGACACTGCGCGAGAAGGTACGGGAGTATGGGAAGGGAGAAAAGGAATCGGACTGGGCCAAGCAGCAGCAATGGGACGGAAAAGCTACCTTGAACTTTCTGGTGAGGGCGATTGGCCGAGATATAAAACGAAAGGCACAAAGAAAAGTGGATGAATTCAAGCTATGGTTTCGGCATGGCTTCCGATCTCCACCCTGCCAAACTCTCCGTACTCAAGCGGAAATTGACGCCTTCGAAGCTACCAATCCACGCTGTTTGATTGGCTACACACTCCGTTCAGAGAAACAGGATACTTCCTATTATTATCCTTGGCACCAGGCCTGCCAGCAACTTCAAAAGAGGCTTCCAGATTTGAGTGTCGCAGAAGTGGACTTGTCTGATCCGGATTGCAATGTCCAAGATCTCCGCGGCCGCAACAATCTCTGTTTGGAATACAAATACCAGGACGATTCTGAAATAGAAAAGAGCAAGAGGTCCCAGAAATTCTATTTCGACTTGAGGCCCGATTCCGTCGAGGATCTGATCGACTACTGCGTGCAAGAGGACATGCAAAGTAACGCCAAAGCCAATCATACACAGGGGTTGCTCATTCATGCGACTCGGAAGGAACTGCTGGATATGACTGGGCGATACCCGTGTGTGTCGGACGTGGGGGCAATTCACTTGCAAATCAATTCGACTCTATGGGCAAGATTGGAGCCGCTGTTTGTAGAGGAATTGGCGAAACGACAACAAGAGGAGCCTTACCTTGGAGTCTTGGTGGAGCGGGTGCCCGATGCCATGCCTTCCAGTATTCTGCAGTATGTTCGCTATCGCAACTTTTCAACCTACATCTTTCCAGTCGAATCCACAGAAAGGGGTGCGCTTGAAGAGCAGATTGTGAGTTTGTACAATGAAATACCAGCAATTCACGAGAAATGGAGGAGCCAGTTAGGTTACGACTAACGGAAGACGGAACGCTATTTAAGCCTAGGCCGGCGAACAACATATTTTGCGACCATGTAGATTCTTCCACCGAGAGTACCATCTGCGTTTGCTAGTCTCCAGAGGGAACTCCAAGAGTAGAGAGGCTACGTCGGGGTGGAATGTAAGTGTGTGCGATCAAAGATCCTCCCAAGAATCTGTCTGCACAAGGTGTTAGTACAGCCACATTGGGAGGACCAGGCGTACATTCTAGTGTCTGACTTTCTAATGAGGTGATATTTCGCCGCAGGGATTGTGTTCTATTTTTATATATCGTACATTCTCTCACCGTGTAGCTCTCTTGGGTGCGTTCAAGATAAAAGCTCCACTCTTCAGCTAGAGGTTGGAAGGTGCTTGTTTAAGCAAGGGTTCCAATGATTGGGAGGTCAGCGGCCATGCCGATCTCTCCGAGCTTCTCGTGAACCATAAGTCCAAGGATTCCCATCATGGCGGCACGTCCGTTGTTGAGCTCGATGGCACGCTTGCTCATCTGGGTGTCGGCATCAAAGTTGTCCCAACCGAAGTCAAGGGCTCCGTTTCGGAAGTCACCGGGGAAGTCACCAGGGGCGGCTCCGTTGGCACTGTCCTTCATGACACCAACCTCAAGGGTACCGACGAAGAAAACAATCTGAAGAAGACCGGAAGTGGAGATGGCATCAGGTCCCATGATGGCGGCGATTCCGTTAGGGAAGGAGTCGAAGGAGTGACCAGAGAAGTCAATGTCGCCAGGAAGGTGGATTCCGAAACGAGTGGTGATCTGGCCAAGGAAGGCAAGCTGACAGATACGTCCGTGCTTGACCTCGACGTAACGAAGGTTGTCGAAGGTTTCCTGGTCACCCTCGGCGAGCATGCCCAAAGGATCGAAGAATCCAAGAGGAGGCTGGACTCCGAGCTCGGACTCGAAGGCGCTCAAGGCAGAAGTCTTGGAGGCAGTCTGGGCTGGGGCGAAGGCAGCAGCGGAGGCAAGAAGGGAGGCGAGGACGGTGAACTTCATTTTGTTTATTGGTTTGTATTGTTTATACTTGACTTAATTGTGAGGAGTGGGATGCAACGTTCATCTTCGCACGGAAGAAGAAGAAGAAGACAAAACTGTACGTGGTATGTTCCGTCGTGGGAGCTACGTGCAGTACATACAATCCGTGTAGAAAATTGCACCCTTCGTGTAGAAAACCCGGAAACGTATCTTTGCATCGACCCTTCACAGCCATTCATCGACGCGCTGGCCAAAAGACGCGAAGAAGAAATGAACACCGCGCCCATTCGAAGAAATGAAACGCATCTGCACTCGCATCGCCTCATTGAAGGTGTATCTTACCTCCGTCAGCATCACAATGTTCAACAAACGCAACTCACTTTTGCTTTGGTGTCTTTTGCAGATGGGGTTTTCAACGGTCGTCAAGTGACCCTCCAAAGCTAAAATGAAAGCTATGCAGACATACATGATGTAGGGAGGGGTGTTACGATTTGTGTCCTCTGGGCTGAGAGCAACGACTCGACTCATGCATGTATGGTGCCGAGGACTGTAATGTACTGTACGCAGATGCCGTTGTCGACGAACCTGTTCTGATGGGGGGGGGGATATGCCCTCGAGGGTGCAATCTGTTACGCACCTGGAGCAGCAGTGAACAACCTTGCTGGAATGAATCTCTCTTCTGGAGAACAACTCAGCTCTTGCCTGTGCATATCGACAACATGGTGGCAGCTCTTTTTCACTTTGTGACAATGATGAGTTACTCGAAGCGAAACTTGTAGTTGTTCGCCATTTGAAACTCAATTAAAGTCACCGTGTCACCGAAGGTGTGATGTTAAATGTTGCGACAAAATCACGCATGGCACTTGCCGAATCTACATGTACGTGGGTGGCAAATGCGAAACCGCCAGATCCTGGCTGGTGATGTTGAGAATTAGTTTGCGGTAATGGGTGCTTTTTGTTGCATTTTACGATGAGGTACTAGACTTTGAAATGTTGTAGTTGCATTTGATCGCGATCCTCAAGAGTGCGAGTCCTCTGCTGGCACGATGCAGTATAATGCCTCCTGAGATCGAATTCAGCCCAGTTCTCTGCACGCACAGTCTGTAGCTCTTGAGATCCGAGTTCCTTCTCGAGACTACACCACGCGTCGCAAACAGATACCACCATACCATGATAGTGCGACTGGTTTTCGCAGTAAGAAATCTCCATGATGATCACATTCGATTTCCTTTGGTCACACTCCTTGCACACAGCTTTACTGTGAGGTAGTGCTCGCAGTTCTCCCAGGGTGATGACTCTAGCTAAACCCGAGGTGGTGAGCAGAGTGCTGTGACACTATTTATCTCCTGGGTTTCTTCCACTACTGGTATCAGAGCAGCAGCGTCGTCGCTGATCACCGTGCTTTGGGTCGCACTAGAAAAGAAAGATAGACGCTGCAGTCGAGTGAGTCGGCACAGCATGCTTTACGAAGCTCTCATAATCTCGTTTCACGAAGCCACAGCACGATTCCTGCCGTTGCCAGAGCGACGTAAGCGAGGTATCTGCGATGCCAGGCCATTTGTCATCTATCTTTTTAGAGGTTTCCCGGTTGTGGCAAATTTTCTGCTAACATTGCTTCAGCATCATTGTCTTTGTGGGCTGCGTGTAACTCATACCCTTACTAGCAGAAAGTCGATGCCAAAAATGTGGACTATCCTACCTGGACGATGCAGATAGAGCACCTAAAGTACAGCAAATAATAAAAGTAATTTAGTTTAGACAGCTGCTACTGAAACGGCCGAAGCGCATTTGTTCGCTCACTGTTAGCGGGGAGGGTTAGTTATACTGAGGGGTATCGTGTATGGTGTGTGATATGAGGGTGGATGTGATGATGTTGCGGTGTTATCGGTCAGAAGTGAAGGGATTTTGCTCGGGGGGTGCAGAGAGTTGACGATAGTGTTGGAGAAAGGGAAGAAAGAAAGTGTTGAGTTCCGAGGAGGGACCTAAAGAAAAGCAAACCATGCTAGCATTTCAGCGCTGCCACTGCTAGTGTCATCTACAGTAGTCATGAGATAGACTTATGCTGGAAATACAAGAAGGTTGCTGCGACCGCCTGAGATGTTGTACAGAACAGGAATACTTCAGTTAGGGTGTGCATACACCTTCACGACCATTGCCTTATTCCTGGCATCGTTGTCTGTGCTGCAGTTGCCCTGTTTTTATTCGCACGAAAGCTCTCATTCATGAAGCACAGCCACCATTCCTGTACATGTTGGTGTTTGGCACTACCATGACGAGCTGCGCCATTTTTACCTTTTCCTTCGACGAGAGTTACGGCTGGAGTGACAGCCGCATGTATGTCAAGTCAATGACTCATATCGCTTCAGTAAGGTTGATCGCACCTGCATTTTGAGGAGGCAATTCACTATAACCAGGACCCCATTGTTTATTCTTCTTTGGCAATTATCACACTTCAATCTTTCACAATACGCTTTCAAAGAAGGGAAATGGAAATTCAGACATCATTTCATACAATTGAGTAGCTCCAACATGGCTCATCATGACATGATACCACTGCACAATCCAATCAATCAACATCACTGGAATGCAATCCTCCAATCCTCTTCTCTGGACTATTCTTGTAAGCACTGAAACACACTACTGGCAGATTCTGAACATAGTGACTGTGGGACCTGATTACTGTATAATGGATGATAAGCACATATCTGCAACTGCACATCATTGAACTGATGTTCTTGAATTGACAACATTGTAATCAGATTCGGCATAACATCCATCACAGGATGATTGAGGAAATACTCAACAACTTCATCATCAAGAGGCAAAAGATTCATATCACAACAACAGTTCAACGCTTTATAAAGATCAGTCTCATTTGGATGCATCACAACATCATTGAACACATAGAGTTTGTCAGTAGATTTTGGAACTTTAAGTTTATCAAACACAATCAATTTCCCTTTATTGATAGTCTTCCCCTAAGTTGGCTTCTCCATACAAGGAAGACACAAAAAACAATCCACCAAAGCATTGTCTTTTGCCAGGACAATACAGAAAACAGGATGATATTCTTCCAAATAAATTTGCCATGGGTACGGAATGCCAAATTCTTGCAATCCGTGTGAATTGTCAATTGGGTACCAAGCATCATGGAACGATAGTAGCTATTTGCTGCAAAACCTGTTGGACAACATTTCTTTCTCCATTGTCAAGTACTTTTCTGAGCATCATCATTCAGCTTTCAACTCCAGTACACAATCAGCTTGTTTCCATTCTGAATGATAACAGCACCCATCTGATAGTTGCTAGCATCGTCCCTATAGATTTTGAACAAGGTAACTCCTGATTGTTGGGAAAAGGATTCATCGCAATGGTGGCAAGCACAACTCATCCCAAGCAAACATTGATGTACCTGTAAGAGCAGTAAGAGGAGCAAGCAAATACAAGCGGCGAGGTCACATAGTATGATAGAAAGTAACCGCACCTCTTCATAGGACCCCTTGGTGAAATCCCAATGTCCTCAATGTATGATTCCAGATCCAAGCCACACAACACTTCTTCAATAATCACTTGAGCTTCATATGGTGCAATCTTCAACAATCCCATAGACATACGCTGATAAGCAAATTTCCTGTAAAGTGTTACGAGATAGTACACAACTCCTTTGCCTCATTGTCAACATCATGTTCCAGTTCAACGTGGCACAATGTGTGACTTCATACAGCATAGAATCTGTAAAAAGTACAGTAGATGAAATGACTTTTCAAAATTAGTGTCAACCATAACTTGTTACAAACCTTCAACAGTAGCCATTGTGTGATTGAAAAGTTGACTTGGGAGATAGGGGAGGAAGTCTTGGGAACTGCCAAAGAACAGAGGGTTCCTGGACAGTGAGGGGAAGAGCTGTTCAGGAATTGGCAATCCGCAACAGCAGGAAACTGTGTGGGCAGTCAGAGATGTCAGTCTCTACTCCCGGAAGCAGGTAGACTACGAGGATCCGTCGGACTCTCATATCTGAATGCTGGGGCGTAAATCAAAGCGCATTCCTAAGATGATGTTAGAAACATAATCTGAATAAACTTAGGCTTAGGAACAAACTTGCAAACATCAAAGAGACATGACCTCTTCCCTTGTATAAGAAATTATGGTGCTCCATACCATTGAGAGCTTTTGACCCCACAACCATGTCATTCTCTGCCCTATGAACCTATGTGAGTGATTCACTAACAGACGAATGTCAGTCATTGTGCCATAGATATGATCAACTCAGGACTTCACCTTCATTTGCATCCACAGAGTAGACGACTGTTGCAAAGATCGTACTCGTTTACTAGTTGCGTGACAGCTTGATAAGGAGAGGTGCTTCATCATTCTCTAAAGAACTTGTCGTGGCTGATTGCTTGGTTGAAGAGCTGGTTGTCGTTGTTGAATGTATTGGTAGACGCTCTAGAGACTAGTTGGGTTGTGCTGTCTATTGTGTCATTGGATGACGCGCATTACTGGGCTAGCTCTCCCCGTGCACCAACTACCCGTACTTGCACTGTATGTCCCCAGTAGTAGTCCCTTCAGGCACAGCTATACTTCTCTGTATTCTGTTCATGTTATAATACGTCTAAGACACAAGATACATTCCAATCCTTTTGATCGCCATAGTGTTCAGCAAATTATCGATTAGTTGGGTCGTTGAACAACAGGAGTGAGTCGTTAGAACCTGGCAGCCCAGCCCCAAGCATACTAGTATGTACTCCTCGCTCTCAATGACACGCACCAAAAACTCCTTTGCGGTTGCAGAGGCGCCACCGCAACAGATATATTCTACATGTGGAGGTATTTATGAACCAATGCTAACTCAGGGTAAAGTAGTGCCTGGCATGGGCCACATCCTTCCTCGTTGCCCATTTTGTTTCTCTACTTGAGGCGCAAAAACGGGCGACCCTCATGGACGTTTCAAACCCGAGATTTGAACTTGCCAATAGGTTTGTTAAGTCAGTCCCAGGACAATGGGGAGAGCCAACATTCGTGACCTGCATTTCATGTGCAATGCCGGCTCTACTGCTACTACTAGTAGCTCAGCCCAGAAGCCGTTCTCTGCAAATTGACATGCACCAGCAGCACGATACTGATGGAGGCAGAGAGAGTAGCGCTAGCTGATCCAATCTCTGCGCTCTCGCAAATGATGTACTCTTTTAAGTACAGCTTTGTTGTACTACTTGCCCTCAACGACCTGCTGGGATTCCATTCCCAATTTTCGTGGCAAGGATTCGGTTTGCAACGAATTTGCGACACCCGGCCAGTAGGAGACCGCGACGCAGTTCTTTCACAGATGTGCGCCTTCAGCTTATCTTTAGGTCCTCTGGATCGACAACGGATAGGGCATGTTGTGGCCAGCTAGCAGTACCTGTGCCCCGAGAATAATAAGAGATGCGACAGAGAAATGAATTATAGTACACGACGTGTACACAGCGTCGGTTGAATCAATCACACCACCATTGCTTCGGTTAATGCATCGTGATGCGGTCATTTTCACGACCACTGAACTATTATCCGCCTGGGAACACGAACACGACCACTACGCGCGTAGACATTAGCCTTCGACCATGCTACGACTTATATCCGCAATAATGGCATTAGTGAGGGGTCACTACAAATGTTCGCTCTAGAGATAAAAATAGACTATTCTACGGCGCTTACTTATATGATACTACGATCAAACGTTATCCACCGTTTGTCATTTCAACGACTAGGGCAACTGTCTTTGCGGAACCCAACGATGCTCGCGGCTGGAAAGCCGCGTGCTAGCGCGGTCACAGTCATTTTTCATTCTAAACGTAAAACCACTGAGACATGTACAAGAAAAAATGTGAACTTTGATCCTCTCGTCACTCCCACAAAATTGTGACCCGAAAAGACTTTGCCACAAAAAAGACCAAGCTAAAAGACCATCATGTTCAACGGAATCGGAGGTATGTTGTCTCTGCTCCTGCTTGCAGTTGCAACTGCCAATAAGGCACAGGCAAGCGGGCTTTCCCCTGAGAGCCTCTCGTTCGCCGAGGAGGTGCTTCTTGATGCTTTTGATGAAGTTCTCGATACCGATGAAGAAGACTTCGAATTCTTCATTAATGGAGAAGATTCCGATCGTCATCTTATACGTAAAGGACCTCACGACTACGAAGATCCAGCATGGTGGAGAGAGTACAAGAGCCAGTATGGTAAGCACTTCAAGCGTTGCAAGTTTCAAGAGAACGTGGCTCCAGTGGACGGCACCTCTTGCCCAAAAATGAGAGTTGGCGACTACACTTGCATGTTCGAGGACCAGATCTGTGCAGATGGATCTGTTGCACCTGCCGTCAAATGCGATTGCCTCCTAGGGGACATGAAATGGCAGTGCGAGAAGTACAACGCTTGCGAAGCAACACCCGTGGAACAATGTCCCAAAGAGCATCCGGTCACCTTCAATCCACCATTGACTTGCAGCGGTGATATGTCGTGTCCAATCGGGACCGAGCGTTGTTGTGGCGAAGATTTCGCAAAGTACGATTGCACGTGTAAGGATGGTGCATTCGATTGCAATAATGTCGATGCTTGCAAAGGTCGTGTCTGCCCAACAACTGTTGAAGTAACTGAGAACCAGTGCCCAATCGAATTGCCACAAGGCAAGTGTGGCGTTCCACCGGATGTTTCCTGCGCCTATGGAGAGATCTGCTGGTAAGTCTTTCAACGTCTAACTGTGATTAATGCGCAACCTGAAGGCCGTCAGCTCGGTACTAATCAATTGAACTGATTGTGAATCTCCTTTCATAGCTGCGACAACTGTGTGGATGAGACAACTTGCTCGTGTGATGAAACAAGTGGTGAATGGGTTTGCGCATCAATTGCGTTCAGGTGTCAGGGCGATTGCCCACCTGAGATTGACGGTGACACTTGCTCCACCGAAAATGAAGTCAAGGCGGTTGGTGAGGTTGAGTGCTGTGGATCTACACTGCCAGAATTTGAGTGCACGTGCTCTGGCGGCAACTACAAGTGTGAATTGAAGAATTCCAAAAATGATAAATGCGTCTGCGCCGCTCCAGTGCTAGATCAATGCCCAGGCCTTGCCACAGATACCCCTCCAAAAATTGGCGAACAGTGCAGTGCCGAAGGTTTGAAATGTTCTTATCGAGAAATTTGCTGGTGAGTCAATATTCCTGAAGATACAACCACTACTGCTCAACATTGGTTTGTCTAACAAAGTTGCTGCTGCTATCTCTAAAACCACAGCTGTAATGATTGCACGGATTCTACCACGTGTTTCTGCAACAATGGCTCCTGGGAGTGCTTTGAGATTGCGTTCGATTGTTTCGGTGTTTGCCCTCCAGCAATCACTGGCACTACGTGCGATACTGAAGGAGAAGTGGTACCAGAAGGGCCTGAAGTCGAATGTTGTGGAAGCACCTCTCCCCAGTTTCAGTGCACGTGTTCCGGTGGCACCTACCAGTGCAAGCAGCAGCATGGACCATTTGACGAGTGTGTCTGTGCTGTTGATCCTGAGGCAGTGTGCCCAGGTCTGGAAACCGACTCTCCACCAACGCCTGGATCGCAGTGTTCGCTCCCACCCGATGAAACGTGCTCCTACAACGAGATTTGCTGGTAAGTCACACGCTTGGACTGAGGACCTCATTTGCTGCCCAGGTTTGTTCTCACATTCATTTTCTTTGTAGCTGCAATGACTGTGTAGATAGCATGCATTGTTCTTGCGATAATGGTGTGTGGCAGTGTGTGGCGATGGCCTTCATGTGTATGGATACGTGCCCGCCTGCAATTAGTGGAACCGATTGTGCTGTGGATGGAGAAACGTTTACGGACGGAGAAACACCGTGTTGCGATACTATGTTGCCAGTGTGGGATGTCACATGTGTTGAGGGAACGTACCACACCAAGATGTTGAACGATCCAAACATGATGTGTGCTTGCGCAGCCCCTGTTATCAACCTTCCATAAAATGAACCAAGTCAGTACCAAAAAGAAGTCAGCACCAAAAAAAGTGAACAGCAGATTATAAAGAAATCTCAAGCTATAGCCTACTCGTATTTATCTACTCCTCCTATGCATTCCTGGTCTACAGTGTATTCTTCTTTTTGAAGATAGTATGTACATAAGTGTTTTTCAGTATCCCGTTGCGTGTGGAGATCGATTAACTACACTACTTACTGGATTGTAGATCTTCGCACTGTCTGGTCTATGGTGCGATTGACACCGTCTCCGCTTTGTGGACTACGTATGATTGTACTTGTTCCTACTCGCACAATGTGTGTAGTCAGGCATCCTATTCAATTGACAGCTCAGTGTCGTCAAAGCAGTGACCCCACTCTTCTTTGGTCGTTCCCCACTTCATACGCTTGGCCAAAACTTGAACA
>JAVCKV010052222.1:0-22906 GCA_032274145.1 Herpochondria borealis | reverse complement strand
CTTGGAGTTGACGACCGTGTTGGTTTTGGCGTTGTCGCGTGTTACTCTTACTATTAGTAACAACTTCCATGACTGCTGATGAGGGGCTGCTCTTTTGTTGTTGCTGTTGTTGTTGTGCACCAATGATATCCTCAACACCGCGAAGGGCGCCAGCGACCAGGGACGGCGCCGCCAAGAGGAGGAGGGAAAGGATTGTTTGTAGCTTCAACATGATGATTGTGTTGTGTTGTGTCTACTATTATTTAAGTCGGATGAATAGAGAAGAGGGATGACGTGAGTTGAGTTTCTTTCAGTTTGTTGTATCAATCAGATTAGGAAAAGGTAATGTGTGAGAGACAAAGCTCCTAACTTAACTTACTTGATAGGTGGTTGTATTGTGCCTAATTCTTGACTTGGGCAGGATAACAAGTTAACTTAAATTACTGTAGTGGGTAGGTTGCTTTGTGTTTGTTTGCTAGCTTTGTGTTTGTTGTTGTGTGAGTTGAAGTAATAACAAGCGATAGCTCGCTCATATCAACACTGCCTCCAAAAACTAACAACGAACGGCTAAACTAACTGACAGACATTTTTGTCAAGGACGGGAGCGAATATCGAATGAATTCAATCGTGCCTCTGTTCCTAACCTTGTGTAATTAGTTATTATTTAGTGGTTAGCAGTACCGCTCTCGTAGCGCGCTACGGTACATTGTGCGATGTACTGCTCTTTGCGCAATATTCTAACGGCTCCATGAACTGGCCGATGACCATCTGGTACTGAAAATGACCTGTACACAGCGGATTCTGAATAGTGGCTCGGCATATTAACTTTACCCCATTCAAGTAATATTATAAGTTAATAATGCCATATTTAGTTTTTGATGGCATGGTGTGAGCTGGGGGATATCCACAATCTGTTTTACGAATCACTATTGCACTTGGTATTTGATCCATTGACATTCGTGCAGTCTTTACGTAAAGTACCACTAAAACTTCTTAGATCTCCAAAGAAGCTTTAAACTGGCATGCAGGCGACTTAGAGAAAATGAGCAGCTAGATTTACAAGAATTGGTTAATTACCATAGCCAGCCATGTCGTTGCACATGTTTACAACAGCAAACATTTAGAAATGCATCTCATTCCGGCTATAGAAATCTGTACTGTACTAGACAAACCGGTGGAGGCAAGACTCAATGGGATGAATCGAATGAATCATTGGGGCGAAAGATGTAGTGGGGGTGATGGAGAATAATAAAGAGGGGGCAAAGGAGTGTCTAGGGAGGGTGCGCATGCAGTGACTGAGCTTAGCGACTAGCTAGAACGAAGCGCCCAGAGATCACATTGATCATTTTGTTTGCGAAAGCAGGAGGTTGCGGATCGTCTGGCCGTCAGCCGTCCACGACTCAGAGACGCGCCAGCAGGGTACGTCGTTTCCTTTCGGAGGTGCCCGCCCGCGTCGCAGAATTATATTTTAACCTTACCGCTAATACGATGAGCGCCAGAGTAACAAAAAAAATTGGCAAGCGCAAAAAGCCATTTTCAGAATCGCTAAAAGCTGCATCAGCTCACGAATGAATACGGCGCAAACTTTGTTTGATGCCATTTGATCGCGTTTGATCGCGTTTGATCACGTTTGATCACATTTGATCAAAACTCGTTTGATCACAATTGTCCCGTTTGATCACGTTTGATCATTCGTTTGATCACATTTGATCATTTTGATCAATCGTTTGTCCAATGATCAAACGCTTAAAAAAATCGATTGTCCTGTTTGTCCACTCGATTGTCCAGTTTGATCAGTCGATTGTCCAATGATCCACTAAGCTATCTATAGCAGCTATAGTAATGTACGATCGTAGTACTAGTACTCGAGTATAATAATATAGTACTACTAGCTGTTAGAGAGTGTACTAATATCCTCATCCTCATCGTACCTCCATGGACTACTTTACTTACTACAAGCATCACAACAAATATCACGAGGAAACAGGTTCCTAGTGGTCAGCTTCGTCGACGAAGGGATCAAGAGTATGCTTGCGGGTTGCATGCTTCATACCCTGCACTGTTCCATTTGGTTTAGACTGGATCTGACCTGGAGGTTTTCGGCCCCAATCCTTGGCTGCAAATATCTTCTGATCAATCCTTTTGTGGAATCGGTATGAGCCAAATTCTTCATATACAGCACGTGATTTGAACAATGTCTTTTTTGCCTCCGCCAAAGGAACACCAAATTTCTTGAGAGCACCATTGGCGATGTCACAATCCAGCCATTTGTCGGCTTCCGAGCCTCTCCAGAGTGGTTTCCCGGTGGAATCCTTGTCAGGGTATGGAAATAAGGCCAAATCATGAGCAAGAGCATTCTTATCAACCTCCCTGAGCTCGGCAAAGTCCCGCACATTCCTTTGGAGTGTATTAAAGCGGGTTCCCCAGTTTGTCATGTTTTGTTTGTTTGATGGGTCCATTGGATGGGCTGCGAAATGTTCATTTTCACGATAGAACTCGTCATAGAGCTTCGCCATGTTTTTGATCTTCGTATCAGTCGGAATGAGACCGTCTATCATGTCTTGGGCAATGAGCTGTTTTGCTCGGCTGGTCTTCCATAACTCTTGCTTCGCTTTTGCTTTTGGTGGCATGGTGCTCGGATAATCTCAAGCAGCGTTGTGAAATTTCAAATGACCACTCTGCAGTATTTCGAAATATAAGTGATTGACAGAAGTAAGTATCGAACTGAATAATGTCACTGCTTCTGTCCAACCAACTTGTTGGGCGCAGCTCGACTTTTTCCATTTGCATGAAAACCCCAAGACGTAAGCTGCGCGAGAGTTTCATGGTAATCATCAACCAAGCAACGAAAAATCTAGCCGCCAATCCCTTGCGCCAATCAACCAAAACAGGACTCCCAACTGCCTCCAAGGAGCGTCAATCAACCCAGCAACGAAAAAATAAGCCACCAATAAACCTGAACAGGGCTCTTAACGGACTCTCAAGTGCCAATTAAAACCAAAAGGAGCGTCAATCAACCCAGCAACGAAAAAATAAGCCACCAATAAACCTAAACAGGACTCTCAACTGACAAGCATACTAGTACCTCCAATGCAGTAATTACTTAGTAGCACCCACCAAACGGCACGGGATCAAAATTTATAGACGAAACTATAGGAGGGGTCGGCAGAACCCGCAATCTCACAAACACTGTCACAATGCCCACCGCAACTCGTTCACGACAACGACATTCAGCCAAGAAAAAGAAGAAGAGAAAGCAGTCTCTTGAGCCAGTAGAGTCCAACCTACCTAATGCTCATCTCAAGTATAAATTGGCACAACACATCAAGAAGCATTATAGAAACCCTACCAGCTTCAAAGGTCAGCGGCATCTGCAGCACCTTAGCGACAGCTTTCCATTAGAATTCGGTGCGGAGAGTTCACAATCTCGCAGGAGGTGTTCACAGTGGGTTCAAAAGTGGAGTAAGCGCGAAGTATCCTACACAAACGCCCTAGCCGAGCCCCCCGAAGGCTGTTCAAAAGAGTTTGGAGGAATCTTCATACCTCCCGCGAATTATACATCGGAGATTGCTTCAGCTCCCGTGAACTCAACCCCACTCCGCTCTACACAATCTATACGTTCCAGAGAGGCTTCACGACAAAGACTAGCAGGAATAGTTGTCGAGTCAAGCGAGTCTTCGGTTGAACTTTCTTTGTCGCCGCCTCCCCGAGGAACCCGCGTATCGGACGGAGACAGTGCTACATCTTCCCCAGAACCAACCCCAGAACCAACCCCAGTACCAACAGCGCGTGCATCTCGTACAACCAGTAGAAGCGTACAATTTGCCCTGAAACGTAGAACAGCTGTAACGATGGCGACCGACGAATGGGAGACGAGAAAAGACAACGCCAGTAAGTGCCTGCTCCATCGCATGTCATGTTGCTAAACGTGTTGCTGAACGTGCTGCTTGCTCACCATCCTGTGCCGTTACTTACTAGCTGAAATCGAGTTAGATAAAGAAAGGCCCGAAGCTTCTTTTCCCTACAGAATCCATTATTTCTACAACATGGCCGTTGATGATAAGAAAAGGACGATTGACGGAGTGAAGATTAAGATCCTTAACGTTGACGTGAAGGATACTGACGGTGCAGGTCGCTACCACATTGAAATTGGCGGAACTGACAATAGCGAGATCATTGGTACCTGGCCTCTCATCCTGACAATGGACGAGGACCCCGATATTCACTCTGCAGCGGTGAAAATGGAAAAGAAAAACACCCCATTCTGGGATGCCAACGTTAGTCGTCAGGAACAGACTGAGCATACGCACTTGACCAACGAAAAATCGCGCCACACGAGGGAGTTCTTTATTGACTTGAAAAAGGGTCCTTTGACCAATAAGTACTTCCGGACTGACAAAGGAAACCCAGAGAGCCTCCAGGTGGATTATATTCAGAGCTTTGTTGAGACCGTGGATGCAATTGGATCCACGGAATATGAGAGCACTGCGTCCAACATGACGTTCTACATTGGCTTCCTAGACAAAGATAGACCCATCCTTGTTGAAGCTAACGCCGCAAGCAAAGGAACTGAGAAAGCAGCAAATGTCAAACGAGGCAAGACAAAGACGAGAACCAAAAAAAGGTAGTTGCGAGTTTGTAGGTGGTCTATATTACTTGCCCTAACAAAGTAATTATCTTTTTGTCATACTTGTTTCACAATCATTCTTAGGATCAAAATATCGGGGAACTCGTCTAGGCCCACCCAAGCCACCACCGCCTCGACCTCCACCTCCACCTCCACCTCCAGACCCACCTACAGTTGACGGCAACAATTCCAAATCGGATACTGAGGAGACTGGTGGTGGCTCAAGCATGTCGCTAGCTACCAGAAGAACTGTCGCTACGCTGCCACCTCCTGCCCCACCTCCCGCCCCGCCCCCTGGCCCTGTATCTTCGAACAGCATGGTCCCAGAGCCTACGTTGTCTTCCACCCCCCTTCTGCCAATCAGTACCATGTCAACCGTTCCATCGCAACCATCAAGCTCGCCAGTCCTGCCAGAGCCTCAAATTTCGTCAGATCCCGTGCCATCCTCCACGTACAGCACGAACCAAACTGTTGTTATGGGAGATGCAGACGACGAGGAATCAGAGCCAGGTGATAAGGATTACGCTGCATTTGATAGGGCCGCAAAATGGAAAGGGCATACCTTGGTTCGCGACAAGCTATCCTCGGACGAAGAAGACATGAAAGCGAGTTTCCAAAACTTGTACATGTCGTCATCTTCATCGTCATCATCATTAGAGGAAGGCTCCAGGAAGCATGTTAAGAAAGGAGTGGCCAGACAATCCGCAGCCAACAGGACAGCCAGAGCTGCTCATAGGAAGTCCAATACCAAGGCTATCGGTAGCAAAGCGATGGGGCCATCCACAGCTGCTAGCATGTCCACTAGTACGACTGCCAGTGGCAAGAGTGGCAAGATGACCAAGAAGGCTATTGCAGGTAGCAAATTGAACAGGTCATCCGCGGCTGCTAGCATGTCCACTAGTACGACTACCCGTGGCAAGACGAATGGAAAGGCGACCAAGCCATCCAGTTCTGGTAGCTTCAAGTCCAGCGACAAGAAGGCTGCTGCGGGTGGCAAGCGGCTTGCTACTAAGGCTGCACTCGGCAAATTGACCGTACCATCCACAACTGCTAGCAAGTCCAGCAACAAGGATCCCCCTGGCGACAGCAAGTACGGCGAGTTTCACAGCTCGGGGCTATCGGAAATTGGTGTGATAGGGTCAGGAGAATCCTACCACTCTGATATATCGGTTCTATCTGGCATCACTGGCATGACCGACACGACCCTTGACCTTCGAGCTGGCATTCTAGTTTTAGAAGATGAATTGCAGCATATTTTTTCAGATGGCCATGATTTACTAGAAGAAGTGCAAGGAAAGGAACCCATACAAGTGAGCTCACCAGCTGAGGATCCTAACGATGGAGGCTTATTTACTGACAACACGACGCTCCACGTCCCAGCGCCAGTTCGACAAAACAATGCAGTTGCTCCGGAAGCCGCGTCCAACGTCGAGAACGTCGAGGAGGAGATTAATCTCAGCACTTCATTTGCTACCGCAGTTGGAGAGCCTGATGGCGTGGCTGCTGCTCTGGACGGGGTGCTGCAGAACACTTCATTTGCTACGGCCGATGAAGGTGAAGTGATGGTTACAACACCGGTAGGGCACAAGCGTTCGTTCGAAAATGCCAAGAGAAGTGATCAGACAAGGTGGAAATTCCCGGTTAAACGACAGGATACTGAAGACCCGATGGATTATCATCCTGAAGAGGATGATGAGTGTTCTCTGTGACCTAGCTAGCTAGGCGAGTTTTCTTGGTTTTGCGGTTCTGGAAGTCTGGTAACAGAAGATATGTTATGTAAATGTTTAACGATAGTAATGGCTTTGGCATTCCTGGACTATGCTACCGTACTAGCTAGCTAGCTAGCTAGCTAGGTTGTATTTACTATCTGATAATACATAAGCAACATTGATAACACTACTAGCTAGCTAGCTAGCTAGCTAGCTACTAGCTAGCTAGCTAGCTAGCTAGCTAGCTAGCTAGCTAGTAGTCTATTGCCCCGTAATCGCTAGCTACCTAGCTAGCTAGTAGTAGCGAAGGAATATAGGAAGCAGGTTTTCTGAAAGCCGGCCTGGTCGGGATCAATTCTGCCTCCATAACTCAGTCGTGCCCGGATAGAGTCACGTTTACACCCTATCAATGGTTTCTGGTACAAATTGTACACGGCTTTTACAGCTATTTATTTTGAGTCCCGAACTGTTTCAGGGTGATGGTGGCGTCGAACTATTCGGAACGCACACACATTCAATTCAATCAATCATCTAACGTGGAAGCCACGCTCAGCTCAGCGTATTGCATTAAGACAGAACTTAGTAACAGTCACAATATTAAACATATACATTCAGCAACAGAAGAGCCGCTTACATACCAACAACAAGATAGCTGCTGGAGCGAAGATGGGCAATCCCACTGACAAAAATGCCCCAGGCTACAAGTCTTTGGCGAAGGCAGGAGGTATCCTGGCAACGTTGGACGATGCCACAGTTCAGGGGCTGTTAAATGCGACAGACGTTTATACAGAACAGGTTGAACACATTGTCAAAGTTGTCAACGCGGGTATTATTGCTGCAGCAATTGAGAAGAAAAGCTTTGAAGAGCTTCTACTATCAAAAACCAGAGAGGAAGTCTTGGATTGGGATCCAGCTAAAGGCATTCCCAAGATGAAAGAATTGGCGAATGGAGAGGGAAAAAAACTGCTGGCAGCATATGCGGAGTTACGAGAAATGCGCGAGCTAAAATCTCGTGGCGCCTTCCAGTCCATTCAAGGATCGTCGGTGCTACTGGTTTCCGCCACGATGTCTTCTCCTGGAGTCTTTGACAAGTTCTATCGAGAATGTCGAGGAATTTGCCACACCTTACAGCACGTGTACCCCCACCACATTGGAAATGGTTTTGCTGACTTCGTGTTGGTCACCTTCCGCCAAGCAGGTGCCAAGGCGTCGAGAGCGGATGTATCTGCGTATTTTGGTACACTCACGAGGCTTGGTATTAACAGGATGAAGAAAGAGTACGCACAGCGGAAGAAAGCAAAGAAGGCCAGGGGAACGGTACCATACAAGGCTCCACAACTATTGAAACCACCTCTGACAGTCAAGAAGAATGCTGCTGTACTTGCTGTACTCAATGAACGAGAGAAGGAAGTTGCGACAGCAAAGACCTTAGCAGGAGAGTCAGTGAAGAAAAAAACAGAACCAGCTCTAGCGCCGAAGCCGACACCTTCGCTAGCGCTCAAAGAGAAAGTCTCAGCTCCAGCACCTAATTCAATGGCTTCAACCGAGACATCTGTGCAACCTCAGGCTGGCCGATCCAGTTCTCCCGTTCCTCCTCCTCCTCCTCCTCCTCCTCCTCCTCCTCCTCCTCCTCCTTCTCAGCAGCAGCAGCAGCAGCATTCCACCACCAATAGTACATCTTCGCCGTCGCAACAGCCACCTTCTTCGTCGTCGCATCTCACTGCTTCTAGCAGCAGTGATATTGGAACACGACTCAAGCATGCATCATTGCATACCATTCGAAAACAAATTGATCCTCCTGGCCGCATTGGCAGGACCGGCGTCGCCGCATCAGGGGTCACATCAAAACGAGGAAAGAAAAGCCAAGTCCAAAAGGGTTCATCAGCAATAGTTGACAAGGCAACTCCAGCCCCAGTGCCAACAGCTCCAGCTTTGGTTCAACTGAAGCATCATGTAATATCATCTCCAGCTTTTGTCCCAGCGCCTATATCGAAAGTGTCAGAGGATCCACCAGGTGCGGCCACTCCAGCTCCAGCTTCAGCTCCAGCTTCAGCTCCAGCTTCAGCTCCAGCTTCAGCTCCACCTAAGCCAACATTTTCTGAAGAAACAGCTGCTGGCAAAGCACTTGTCATGCTACGAAACAAAGTCTCGGTTCCTATTCAACAGCCGGGCTCAGTTCCAGTTCAGCAGCCAGATCTATTCCAGGCATTTCCTTCAGCCGCTAAACAAGCAGCCACTGTGACTCCTGGAAAGACGAATAGTGAAGAAAGCCAAGACGACAATGAAAACGGGGATCCGATCGTGTCCGAAGCGCCAGGGTTGAGTGTTGATGAAAGGCAGGACAGATCATTGCTGTCGAAAGCTCCAGAATCGCCTCGACGGTCGCAGCCTGTAATTCAGCAAACCACTACTGAGAACAATGCGTCCACCACTGTAGCAGCTGAACGACCGGGCACGCTTCCTCCTGCACTGAAAAGAGACAACTCGGAACATGATGCTGGCTATGAATCTGATGGCGGCGGCGGTGACAACGGCGTTGGTGGGATATGCTTCCCAGGAGATGTTGAGGACGATCGAAACGTTGGAGCTGAGAAGAATCCTGGTGGAACTGAGGCGACTGCTAGCCCTGCCAATCCCATTGATTCAGAAAACACTGGAACTGAGGACGTTGCCCCTGAACAGGATCCTAGTGAGGCTGCTAGCACTACCAACCCCAAGCACAACATTGATTCACACACCACTGGGACTGAGGATGTTTTGGAGCCGAGCGAAACTGAGGAGACTGCTAGCACTATCAACTACCGCAAGTTCAGCATTGATTCAGATACCACTGAAACTGAGGACGAATCTCCTGGTGAAATTGGAGTGACTGCTACTAGCACTGCCAAGCACAAGCAAAAAAACGGTTCAAACGCCACTGCAACCAAGGAGGACAGCATTGATTCAGATACCACTGAAACTGAGGACGAATCTCCTGGTGAAATTGGAGCTGCCAAGCACAAGCAAAAAAACGGTTCAAACGCCACTGCAACCAAGGAGGAGGAGGAATCCACGCCCGAGAAGCCGGCCATGAGTTCAACAAAGAAAGCTGAAGATAACAACGGCTCAGCTGTGAAGAGCACCCGACGGAGCACTCGGATCGAACGTCACACCGAGAAGAAGCGGAAGGCGGTGGAGGTGATAGCATCAACAACGACAACGACAACAACTAAAAAGAAAAAGCTAACGAAGTCGACAGCTACAACAACTCCGAAGAAAAAGGCAACTCCAAAGAAGACAGCTATGTCAAAGAGAAAGACAGCCGATTTGCCCGACTCAGCAAAAGCAACAAAGATAGTATCAATCAAGAGGGAAGCCAGGGTAATCACATGGAGCAATTCCGCCAAGAGCGATCATCCACCAATCGTCTGTACTTCAGTGAATCAACCTAACGAAGTAGACGTACCTGTTTTCAAAACACCAGGGAGTCAGTGGATCAAGATGCAAAAGAGCAAGCTTATCCTGCTCGAGAATCTCCTTGGATATCTATCAAGAGAGGACAATATTACTATCGAGAGTGAACGTCGAGCTCTCTACATTGATGATGCCATGGGAGGATCAATAAATGGTGGTGATCTCAATGCAAGGGCATTCGTTTGCTTGGTAGCAGCCATACTCTACAGCCTGAGGAACTCACGGTAAGATGCTCAAAGACTATATGTATATATCGTGCTGTCATGAGACCTCACCAAGATTGTGCATGTTGCTTTCTTATTACACGGCTATATTTTTCCAGTGAAAGCGGCACAGTTGTTGGTGCCATTCTAAAATCTTTCAGGAAGGCAGATCTCATATCACTGCAGAAGGTCGCTTTGGACGAATCAAAAAGTAAAATCAAGAAAGCGATGCAGGTGCATTCGCTCATGGACACGCTTTGGCTCCAGCCATTGGCAGCAACCTTGAAGGATGATTTTAGTGGCAAGTTGCCAAGCACACGAGCAGGTTGGAATGCCTTGTGTAACCAGCATAGAGTGGTGTCACGTGCGGTCGTAAACCAGTGCTTGCAAGATGTTGGTTTCTTCCCTGGCTTGGTCATTGACACAACCTGCCGTACAGCGGTGCTTGCATTGGGCATGGTTGACACCAACGCCTATTTGGATGGCAACAATGCCTGGGAGGTTGGCAATGCTTCAGCGGAGTATGTTGAGGGAAGCTTGAAAACTTGGCTCGCAAGGACGGATTGGAAAAGCTTACCCATCACCATTGCGGGTATAGTTGAAATTATCCATTTTCAAACAAAGCGGAACCAAACTAAGATCATTGAGAAGCGAATTGGTGATGCCTTCCTACCGGATCAAGCAGCCTCACTGATGGAAATGCTATCATATCTGAAACAAGCTTTTGAGCTTTGAAACTATATATAATGAATGAAACCATTATTATGATTATTCTAATACTGCTGTTATAAACCACGGGCTAATTATAAGTTCCTAGTATCTGCTGTGGTCGGTAATATCAGCAACGTGAGGAGCCAGCATTTGCTTCGGAGCTGCGAGAATTTGCTTCAGAGCTGCGGTAATAGCAGCAAGTGAAGGGAGGAGCCATCGATCGTCCTTCGTCTTATTGCACGCGTTTTTTTCTTCCACAGGTAACACATGCCTTCAAATAACCTTCAAGCATATCGTCACTGACGCTGAGTACCTTCTTGGCCTCTTTCCAAGTACTGGCACACAAGATAATGTCCTTAACAGTATTCTGGAGAGCATCTTCACGAGCAGCAAATTGAACGATCGCCTCCACACCCATCCTTATAATGTTCTTCGCACCTGCATCGCCCTTGCGATCATTGGCAGAGATCAAAGGGAAGGCTATAGCCTTTGCCCCCTCCCGTGACGCCATGTGGCAAGCATCCACGTACACGCTCTGGAGCTCATCCCTCTTCGCTAGCATACCATGGCCGTCCGAAACGTTTCGAAAGTCGGGGGCGTTGGCGGTGAAGACCAGGGGCACAAGCTTGGCTCCAGCCTGCTTCTTGGCAAACTGCACGTTGCCGTAGATAGAAGTCCCTGAGTCCGAGTCAGAAAATTGTTCACGGCACAACACAATGGAACCTTGACCGTCGCGGAAATCACAGGAGGGGCCAACAATGATTGTCATGAACTTATCGTTTGAGAGCCTGTAGGTAGCGACAACATTAGTGTCTGGTTGTTGACAAGCAAGGTCTTCACGAAAGAGATTGCAGAAGGAAGCCTCAGGCACCGGTGTCACCCAAGTCGCTTGAGGCAGCGGTGTCACCGAAGTCGCTTGTGCTGCCGAATTTGCTTCGTTAGCAAAGACCAGTCTACCAAACAAGAAACAAACTAAAAGGAGGACAAGGAAAGGTGCAATAGCGTAGGAGACAATGGGAAGTTCCACAAGAGAAAATGCATGGTCTGTAAGTTCCTCCATCGTGAAGAGAGCAAATAGGTCCGTCGTGTTTGAAGGAAACATAGTTGTTGTATTAGTGCACGTCCAGCCAAATTGTGGCAGAGAGATCAGAGGTTATTGCTCGTGTTTTCATCCAAAACTCCAACATGCCGCCACTATCATGTGGGCAAAATTTGGTGGTATGTGTTACTTAAGGGCAGAAACGTCTTTGCTGTTGTGAACGTCGATCAAGCATCAAGCAAGCAAGCTAGCTAGCTACTAGCTATTAGTTATGTTGCACAATGCTAGATATAGCTACATGTATGATTGCCATAGCTCGGTTTATTTAGCAGCTATGATGATAGCAAAGGTGGTACTAGTATTTGCCGTATTCCTACAACTACAGCACAATACAGTGGACTATAGCAAAGGTGGTACTAGTATTTGCCGTATTCCTACAACTACAGCACAATACAGTGGACTCATCATAGACTTACTATATAGAGTGGCTACACATATTTCCACGCGTCCGTCAGTCCACCCCAGGAAAGAATTCTTTGGCCACCATGACATCATCCGGATAAAAATATGCTTCATGTTGAACAGAGTATTCACCTTCACTTTCAAGGGGTTTACCGTAACAGATGCCACCTACTCGCTCCTCTGAGGTAGCGCCTTTGCAATAGGTAACGAATCGGCATGGGTTTTCCAAACATTTCATAAACTCCAATCCACTGAGCTCACTGAGAATCTTCTTGCGTTGTGTCTCAATATACTGGTTTGGGGATTGAGCAACACCAAAGTCAGCCTTCTGATAATCATCTAACAATAGCGGACTTTCAGCCTTCTGGTAATCGTCCATCCCCGTAGCCTTTCCGTTGTCCTCAGACTTGCCCTTTCCTTGCTGGTTGTCGGGCTCTGAGCTGCTGAGATTAGCGAGACTGGTATTCTCTACAATGGGAGGATCCTCCGGTACGCAATGCAGCTCCGTTTGGTTCACACCGCCGCTCAATTCTTGTTCGAGAAGTGGGACTCGTAGGCTCAGCAATGCTCTTTCAGCAGCAACCCAGCACTCAGCCCATGTCTCCATGCTATCCCATGGTTTCCCATCGCCGCACAGAAACGTCAATCGGCTTGTCACTATCATGAGGATTTCAAGTTTCTGCCGCCATGACTTGCATACTGGGAAAATGTAGTACGCAGTAAATCTATTAGGATCAAGACGACTTCTTCCGCATACCAATGCCAACATTGTCCAAGTCATGGGGAAGAACTGCATGATATGGTCGGGAATATTGAGCTCTGCTTGTAGCAATTCACCCACTCTGACAACTGTGCCGCAAACAGCGAACTCGTTGGCCAATTCATCAGCATTTTTAGGCAAAGGGATCGAAATTCCTCCCGGAGGAATCCATGACATTCCTGTGGCCATGAAGACTTGTTTCTTTGAACCTTTTGGTGTCAATTCCTCCAGCTCGGTTGCAAAGACATGTTTCTTTGAATCTTTTGGTGTCAATTCCTCCAGCTCGGTTACTGGTCGATCTTGTAGCTTTATTGGCTTTGTCCTATTGCCTTTCTTCTTCTTGTTGGTCTGTTTCTTCTTCTTCATGGTTGCAAGAAAACCGAGCGAAATTATGTTTTATGAGCATGTGGACTGTTAGCTACTCGTAGTTGATTTTGTCCATTCGATTCACCACGATTCGAGCGCCAGCTGTGTCCGTGGAAGGCCCCGCACGCGTGACTCGATTCTGCTTCCACTCCATCCACAGTGCTATAGTATTGATACTAGTACTCTAGTAGTACTATGTCTTCGTCATGACTACTGTGTCGAAAGCAAACAAGTCTTAGCTAACGATACTGTATGGGTGGTTAATCAAATGACGGACTATGCATATAATAATAGGTAGACCGTTGAAGGAGTTGTTACGATTGTAATCGTGCCAGGATCGGAGCGTTTTTTTTAAGCAAATCGTGGACGACTCGCACTCGTCAGTCAGTGGAGTATTCTCGATTCCTCCGCTGGACGGGTACCTAGTTCACTTCGCCTGCTGTTTGTTGTGCTCATTATTATAACATTAGCACATTCCTGTACTATAATATATCCGTACAAACCATGGCCCGTACAAAACAACAAGCACCAGCTCGAGGTAAACAGGTGCGAGGTAAAACGATGCCGGCACCGAAAGTTCAACGCAAACGTCGCAAGCGTCCTGGAACCAGGGCTCTAATGGAAATCCGCCAATTCCAAAGGAGCACGGATCTCATGATCCCAAAGGCGCCCTTTCAGAGACTTGTTAGAGAAGTAACACAAGAGCTGCGAAAGGCGGGAGGAGACTTGCGCTTCACTGTACAAGCTATTGGAGCGCTCCACGAAGCAGCCGAGTCCCACCTGGTTGAACTTTTCCAGGATAGTTGTCTCTGTGCAATACACGCCAAACGAGTTACGGTGATGCCAAAGGACTTCCATCTTGCACGTAAAATTCGCAAGGAATACGAGGGAGATGGAGTGTAACGCACTCATACTACAAAAGTAAACGACAACCCACCATTGGAACTGAAAATGGCGGGAGGCATGTTGGCAACTACAGTACTGGTACAAAGAGGTCCTCGATAGGCTACATTACTCCTGAAATATTAAATAACAAACTATAAATCTACTCATGAAATTCAATCAACTCGTTCAACATCGTACACATCTTAGTTGGACTCATCTCGTTTCTGAATGCACCGAGATCGACGACGTGGCTGTTCTACCGAAGTTTCAGTAACTGCTGGTGGCTGCACAGTTACCGTACCACCGGGCTCGATTCCATCGTCATCGTCATCATCATCGCCATCAGGTTCTGTTCCTCTAGCTGTCGAACCACCATCGGCGGTGAGCTCAGTATCATCGGTGGCCGTACCATCGTTTGCTTCTGTTCCAGTAGCGGCGAAAAGACCGATGGTTATTTCATCGAGATCCGTACCATCTGTTGCTGGTCCATCAACCCTGTCGTCTTGAATCAAAGAGGGCGACGTGGACGATGACACCTGGGGTGAGAGGGCAGCTGATAAGGCTGCAAACTGATTCAGGCATTGGCCAAGTGGTGTTTGCTGGTTCTCAAAGCCCAGCTCTTCAATGTATCGTTCCAAACAACTCATCGACTCACTTGTTTCGCTTCCAGAGTTCATCTCGTCACTGCTGTTCGGACTGGCTGGTGGGGAGCCGTTGATCATGTTCTCGCGAATTGCTTCGATGTTTAGTACGAGTCCATCAGGAATACCATCCGCCATTAGAAATTGGACAAGTCGATTAACCCTGGGGGTTATATTCCCGCTGAAACTAAGTGCAGCAATGCTCATTGGGGACGTCGCCCGATCAGGAGATGACATAGCTGAAGAATAAATACTGTGATCAACTCGAGACTTAGTTCAATTGCTTAGTTGTGGCTACTGGCTGCTCCGCTCCAAAATTTCATAAATGTGTTTACCATGTGCATCTAAGCATGAAATATTCGTGAGCAAAAATTGAAATACAATAGTTTTGTTGAGTTCCACTTCGAGTTCCACTTCGGAGGACGCTGGCTCACAATAAATCAACCAGCAATATTATCACAATCCATCAACCGGCAATATTATGAAGCTCTCCTTTAGCACCTTTGCCATAGCCATTCAGGCTATTGACACTGAAACCAACAAGCTGGTCACGGTCTGTATCAACGGATCTCCGCAGGGATTCACGATGTCGACCCATGCCAAGGAAGAAGGGATTACCACGATGATGCAGGATGATGATGATGATAGTAGTGGTTGTGGTAGTGTTAGTGGTGGTTATGTCCAGGAAGTGGAAGATGAGGAAGAGGAGGAAGAGGAGGAAGAGGAGGAAGAGGAAGAGGAAGAGGAGGAAGAGGGCCCCTATGTGATCCCGAGTGATGAGGTCGTCGATGATGCTGACCATGATTATTATAAGACGGATGATGTGAACCATTTGCCTACGCCTGATAATGATGGGACTGATGAGAGTGAGTTCAAGCCACCAGGCAGCGACGAGGAAAGCAAGGAGAGCCGCTGCAATGGTCGTTCGGACCTCTACTCGAGTGAAGAGTCCGAGGATTCCGACTAGTCTACTGATTTTAAGAGACATAGTATACCTACCGGTAGTGTAACTTTGATTCTAGCCTTAGTTTACCTTCTCCAAATCATCCCACAACACACTTGCCTCTCGGACAGAGCTACCAGACCAAGACGTAGCCATCCTCGTCATCATCAACGTCACCTTCGCCACCATGGATAAATGCCCGAGCCCTCTCTCCATTGATAGCGTTCCATGCCAATTCAGATAAGAACTCAGGAAGAGCGTTTTCGACCTCCTCCCGTTTGTGAATGTTTCCTGTGTACGTGCACCTGTAGTATCCGTCGAGGTATAGCCTTGCTTCAATTGTCCCGGCCATTCCACCAACTGTAAAGTCCTCAAGCATACTCAACTCGGACGCGACAAGATGAACAGCCAACATGGTGAAAGTGCTCTTTCCGTGGATTTCACCAAAGTGATGACAGCTGTTCACATGAAATCGTCAATTTGAAACTCCCAACCAAACCGAAGTCGTCGGCCGATGTCAACATCATTAAAACGACCACCAATTTTGCTTTTTAAATTGTTGTCGTGCAAGTATTGGAATAGCTTGCGCACCCCAACGCGTTTGGATTTTCATGGTACCGGAAATTTGCCACCACCAAACTTTGCCACCAACTTTGCCACCACCAAATGTTGTTACCGCCAAACTTGTTACTCCAAATAATTTCCCGCAGGACCGGTTGCAACGGTCGAGGGCAACACTGGTCTATTGTAACCTCTTCTCTTCATTATATTCGATCATGTCAAACGAAAAAGCCAACATGGACAAGCTAGTCGGAACCTGCCCGGATTTGATCTCCAAGGTGAAACCGCAAGATAGGAAAAAATTTCTGAATCAACTTCTAGCTCTCCAGCAAGCCTATACCACATCTGATAGTGACAGCTCCGACGACAGCTCCGACGACAGCTATCACCAAGATGATATGGACGCATCAGAGGAAGACATTTCCCTTGCCGCCGACGAAGGGCTGACTGTTCTTTCGTATGTGGTGACTTCTTCCGCGCCATACAGCAAAAAATGCCTCAAGCGTTTTTTGTGCGAGCTACTCAATTGCGAATGCACCAAAGCGAAGATAGTCATTAACGACTCGGCATTTGATATGGTGGCCCAAGAGGAGGAGTTGTACAAGTTCATTCGAGCACACGATGCCATCTGTGTCTTGATGTTGAAGGATAGAAGCGGCAAGGATTCCATGGTGATCATGAGGTCTAATGGCACGGTTGTGATTATGGAGAGTGTCGTCCACAAAAAGAAGCGTATCTCCAGTCGTCCCGACTGTTGTGTTTCCGACAGCTCTAAAAAAAGGGCCGCTTCGGTGGTGGATAAGGCGGCGAGTGAGGATGATGCGGAGAAGGAATGAGGCAAGCAACGGCGCTGAGATATGTCGTGTGGTCAGTGAGTAATCTGGCAATCATGCAATTGCCAGATGGTGTCAGAGGATGGTTTGGATCTTTCATTCGTGGATACACTATTTTAAAGCATGTATCTAGCTAGTGTATTGGTGGCAATTAATTAACAATGAACAATAAAATAATGAAATTTGGTTATAATAATTGTCGTCTGGATCGGATGCAGTATTACGTACTATATCGCCGGTACTGATACTGCTACTGCTCGCTTGACGGCTTCGATCATGCCGTTCAGCTTGGCAGTATCGTCGCTCTTCTCCATTACAATACCGATCCATTCGTCTAGGACAACTCTCTGCAAATCACAGCCTTGCTCACGGCGGGCCCACATACAAGCAGTTAGTGCTGCAGTTGCTTCGTCCATCTGAACAACAGGGATGACTAACAGTTCCGCAAAGGCGCACATGTAGTTCTTGAACTTGGAGCGAAACACGGGTAGTAGCCAAGTCTCAGAGTTATCCAATCCACAAGCAAGGATGGTCAATTGGAAGGTCGTATCTTTCGGGGACTCGAATTGGGGGGGGGTTGCTCCGTATGCCGACATTGCGTCAACGAATTGCTTGACCAAGTCAAACTTGTGATAGCTGGCTTGTATCCGTTGGCTGTAGGGTTCTTGGGCTTGGACATTATTACTCTCCTCAACCATAATCGCATTGTCGCCCTCAGCTGCCGCTGTCTCATTTTGAGCCGCCGAATCCGACTCGTGACCACCCACTTCTGCTTTGTCGGCTGTGGCTCTGTTATCGACACTGACAGGGTCTATCGATCCAACCTCCGAACTACCATTGTTGTCACTTGAATCTTCGCCACCTTCCGAACCATTTTCATCATCATCATCATCAGACCAGGAAAGAATCTCCTCATCTACTGATGCTCTCGAACCTCCTTGAAGACTCACGTTATCATTGACAGCATGCCATGCAGCATCCAAGGCCTTCACGGCGTCCTTCGCTTGCTGAAGATTCCATGCATACTCAGTAGCGTGACCTGAGCTGGACGGATCCAAGTAAAGGACGTCAATTATCTTTCTCGCATCCGCAATCGCATTTCTGGCCTTGGCATCGTCTAAAGTATCATCAAGTGCGTCGCTGGGTGGTATGGATTCCTGCTTGCCAAGCATACACCTGAGAAACTCTAGCCCGCTGATAGGCTCTAGAAGAGCTCGGTATTCATTTTGTGTGTCTCGAATTCTTATCGCTCCTGCGGTTGTTTTCTGTTCTCCTCCACATCCCAACGACACAAACGCGTCAGTTGCAGTCAAGTACTTCTGGAAACAACGCTTTTTAGGTGACAAGTCAAGGAGGAGCTTGAAGAGGCTGGTGCATTCACTCGTCACATTTGATGGCAGCTGAGGAGGGACTCGACTGATAGACTTCTTGAAAATCTCCGAATTGGTGCTTCCACAGAAGGGAACTTGACCAACCAACATCTCAAACATGGTAACACCTACGCTCCAAAGATCTGAGCTGACAGGATCATAGCCATGTCCTTGGTGTGAAACGACCTCT
This sequence comes from Herpochondria borealis, assembly GCA_032274145.1. Lineage (NCBI taxonomy): Eukaryota > Rhodophyta > Florideophyceae > Ceramiales > Ceramiaceae > Herpochondria > Herpochondria borealis. Next base: position 4,174 of record JAVCKV010052222.1, on the reverse strand, counting down.
GGTGCCGCATAGGTCGGAGTTCCAAGCATTGTTGTAGCGTGCTTCGATGAAGAAAACCGCGTTGCAAAGCCAAAGTCACACAGTTTTAGACGGAACTGGTCCGACGGAAAGTTGCACAGTTTTCTTTCTTCTTCCGACTCGCCTGGGTCGTCCATCTCGTCCAATGGTAGTGGCCCCGTCAACACCAAGTTCCTGGGCTTTATGTCGCGATGAGCGATTCCTTTGTCCCTCATGTATGCGAATGCAGCTGCCAAATCTCGCATCAACCGTCTAGTCAACCGCTCGCTCAGCCGACGTTCGCTTCTCGAACGAATCAGTTTGTGAACATCCCCCCCGTCACAGTAATCCAGGATCAGGTTTGTACCCAAATCGGTGTTTTCGGACGTGTGCAAATATACAATATTTGGATGCTTCAGCTCTCCCAGAATGATCAGCTCGTGTTCAAGGAGAAGGGCATCCGAGGATTTAGTGCTCATTTTGACTGCCACAATATCGGCGCCTTTGCACTGTTCGCTATTCTTGACGCCTTTGTAGACCTTGGCAGAGCTCCCGAAACCAATGCTGCCATGTAAGCTGTAACCAAGGACCATCACACTTGGTTCCTCCTCGAGAAGTCCTAATGGGTCATCTCTTACCTTCTTGATCATTTTCTCGTGCTCAGCATATGTGACAAGAGAGGCAATAACCTCACGAACATAATCATCGTCATTAGGCAGTTCTCCAAGATTCTCATTGGCCGCCAAATTGAAGACTTCTTCTTCTTCTTCTTCGCCTTCAATAGGCACTTTTCCAAGATTTGCATTGGCCGCCAAGACGGCTGGTTCTTCCTCCTCGCCTTTGACCAGATACCAATCGTCGCTTGGCCAGTTTTCCTTTGCGAATTCGACCATACAGCTGACATGCTCGTCCTCTGCCAATTTTTCGATAGCTTGTAGGAATACGCGAAGTGCTTTACACACCATATCTTGATCCTCTACACGCTGACAAAATCGATGGGTTTGGCCTTCAAGCTCGTGCGACTGAACTGTTTCTTTCAGCAGCTCCTTCAATTCTCGAATCATGTATTTGGGGAACATTATATTCTCTATATACTTTTCCATGGCCTTTTTCTTCGTATAGTATCGTTTTACTGCGTCAATTCCCTGTTCCACAGTCTCGGCTCTCGTAAGGTGGGAGGAAATAGTCCACAGCTGATAAAAGAAGGTAGCAGCCTCATGCCAGTATTGCCTCACCGTTTTCCACGCTGCCATTTGCAGCGCTTTGTTATCCTCCGTACTGTAGCGACACGCGGCTTCATACGCTGCCCTAAATTTTTCGACCGGGTTACGCCAGTAGACGTTTTGCAAACTGACCGATGTAACAAGTGTCCAGCCATTGTGGCGCGATGGGACATGCTTCTTCATTACTGCCTTCGGAATTGGAAGAATCACGCCAACAAGAGTTTCATCGGTTGGGTGCTCCATATCTTTATCTTCCCACTCAGTCGCTAGTCTTAGGGGCTGAAGAACACTATCCGCCTTACTCCATTTTTGCGGGTTGAGGCGAACACCAAGAGAGTGAAACTTGGGAAACCATTCATTGCGCCACCCCTCATCATTACAAAACGGAAGGCATTCGTCGTGAGTGGTATTGTCGGCTATAGGAGCAGCATCTGTCAGCAAGTCGAATAACCTTCTAGACTGGGGTGGCACGTCCGAATCATTGTCCATATCGCTGTCTACATCGTGGTCCAGCTTGGCCCTCTTCAATGAGGATCCTTCAATCTTAGATAGCATTTCGTTCGACAGGCGTAATATGATCTGATCCATTCCTTTGTGAGGCTGAGCAATTTCAGATGACATTCTTTTTGGCATTTTTGCAACTATGAATATGATCTGATCGGAGTTGTTACGGTCGCTACTCGTACATAAAATACATGGACCGTTTTTTTCTCAGGGATGATCACCGTGGAGGTTTTGCGAAGCGAGCCGGAGCCCTCTTTCCAATTTACGGGGCAAGGCGGGCGCGTGGGAATCAATTTAAAGTAGAGGAAGAACTCCTCCCGTAATAGATAGTACCGGTATGGCATACTAGAAGTACAGTAGCTGGCTGCTTTATAACAAATAACGATTATTATAGTTGCTTTCATAGAAAGCAACGTGTTATCCACTACACTATGTCTTTGCCGATGGCAAAGGCATTCAAGTTCCTGTTGTCGCCATATACCGGTACTGTATCCTACTCACTGTGTTACTGCCGCACTGCCGCCACTGCTGTTGCCGATCTCGTTTTGTTTGCCATGTTCTCCAGACTTACCAACACTGCTCTCGCGCTTTTTCGTCTTGGATGACAAACGATGCTAACGTTGCTTTCGTCTTAGACGACAAACAATGGTTCTCCGTGTTCGCCCGTGTCTTCAATCGCATACTGGAGCATGACGATGACAGCAAGAAACATGATCTCGTGCTTAAGGTTGCCATGGCGGAACTTGACACAAAAGCAGCTGTAGGCTTTGATCCGGCTGTGAAGAGTCTCGTGTCTAGCCCGGACTCTACTCTTGAAAATCTTAACCTCCTTTGTATCCAACGGATTCGGCGTTGCGGCAAGGTGCATATCCTCTTTGTTATGATAAACTTTATCACAAATCACCCGCCTATCCACCGGAATTAAAGCCCTGAGTTGGCTTCTGAACTGTGTGACATCACTCATGTTACCTGGTCCTTGGCGCGAGACATGCACAATACGATTTGCAAAAGGAAGAAGAGCAAGTGCATAGGTCAGCCCTGATCCATTCCCCTTCCTCGAGAAGTTCGAGGGAGGCCTCCTGTATTCAGGGTGCCTCGTTTCCACGTTGTGGAACTCGACGCCATCCGTTGAAACAGCATTGACAGCTGAAATGTTAGTTGGCCATGCAATCTTGAACTTCGCCAATGCTGCAATCCTTTCAGAGAACAACCAAGTCATGGCTGCGATCGTTTTCTCGTTCCGACCGAACCTAGCTGCATGCACTTTTCCGGTGCAATATTGCTTTGCCATGTGGGCAGCAGCCAAGAAGCCAACAAGGGAGTCCGGCTCCTGGGCCTCTGCGAACGACATGATCAGGTCGGGGGGCAGCTCTTTCTGCAAATCACTCCATGTACGAGACATATGCAGAGGGTGTCTACCGAAGTGTTCCTTGAACGACCTCACATTGCTCTTGTACTTGCGTCTTGTTTGTTGGATGGCAGAGACGCCCACAATTTTGAGACCTTCGCGCAGGAGGTCATTTTGGTTGATGTTATAGATGTTAGCCGCCATGATGTTGTCGAATTGTTTTTATGAGATGGAGGTGTTGCTCAACTGTTGTCGAATTGTTTTTATGAGCTGGAGGTGTTGCTCAACTGTTGGGGCTTCGCATAGACTCGACTGGTCAGAAAATTGTTGAGGCAGGGGAAGGCATAGATCCGACTCCTCCAACAACAAAAAACAGACTGGCCTGGCATACATTCGATTATCGAAAAAACAGAGATTAATGCTTACACGGAGCATACTGCGATACAACGTATAGCACTATTATAGGATGTAGTCGTAGCACATGTACCCGGTAGGCTCAACGGGAGATCTAATTTTTCCAACAGGGTAGGGGCATACTTAAACAGGATTGATTGCTCAGTACTTAGTTGGTTGTCCAGTTTGTCCAACCGATTGTCCCATTTGTCCAACCGATTGTCCAATGATCAAACGAGTGAAAAAGACGATTGTCCAGCTTTTCCTCGATTGATCACTCGATTGATCACGATTGTCCCGTTTGATCACGTTTGATCAATCGTTTGATCAATGATCAAATGTGATCAAATGTGATCAAACAGGAATGATCAAATGTGATCAAACGTGATCAATCGGATCGATCCACAAGGACGACAAAAAAAAAGGGCTTTTTTAGCGATTCATACTAGAGCGACTGGCTCGAATAGAGGCCTTCAAATGAAAATCCTCTTTTACTTTGTCGAGCGCGAAGGTACTTCAGGATTCACCGCGCGTTTATGGAGGGCTGGCTCTATATTAGGAATTCTTGGAACCCCGACTGAAACCGGCCGATGGCCAGACGATCCGCAACCTCCTGTACTAGCTATCATCTGGCTACCGTAGTGAGCTACAGTCACCCGGTCGACGTCAGCTCAACTCAAGTCCGCCGTTTTCTGGTACCATACTAATA
>JAVCKV010052112.1:0-22923 GCA_032274145.1 Herpochondria borealis | reverse complement strand
GTCTAGCTAGTAGTACTACGGTACTATCACTAGTACTTTGTGCTAGTACTAGCTAGCTAGTACTAAGTAAATAATCCCTTTTTGTGAGGGTCTTCTACTGGTGCGGGTGGTGATTACGGAATTCATAAGCAGAGATGCGACTAGAGCCCCTTAACCCCACCAGTGCCTCTCTGTTTCTGGTCCTCCAGGGGCCCTAAGTGCAGCACCAGGCGACCACGTATCTCTTTTTCTGGCCCCACATTCCCGGTTCTGGGTCACGTCATTCTCCTCTCCCCAGCTAGCCTCACTTTTTCATGTCTTTCCAGGTACCGCTCGCCACCACCACTCACTAACCGTTTCTTCGCAGATGTCACCATGATTACCCACCCTCCTTCTTCCAGGCAACAAAGGGGACACTGCACAACCCTACCAACTAAGGAACTAACTGTTGAAACAAAACTAACTATCTTAACATGCCTGCTGACCCAAACCTCCCTCCCCTCCCACGCCGTACCCGCAGGAAGAATAACAAGAGGAAGGCCAACCGCACAAACGCGGCGACCCGTGCCATCAGCAACGAAGAGCACTCCATTTTTGCAGCTTTCAGGAGGGAGTCCAGTGGAGGCAAAAAGGGAAGGAGGAACTCGAGGCTGCCCCACGCTTGGAATGTCAGGGAGGGGTACGCATGGTCGGTGGACTCTGCCAACCCTCATCTCAAGAAATTCCTCCCCTTCGTCCTAGCCGAGTTGGACAAGGCCGCACTGAGGCATGGGTTTGAGCTCGACCATGTAGATAGACGGTGGCTGTTTCATTACGAGGGAAGGTACGAGCAGTATGTCCATCCCGATTCCGCTGCAGGGACTCGCATCAGAAACGCCCATGAGAGAAGGTTAATGTCAGAGCCTGAGAGGTACGACCACTACATGGAAAAGTGTGGAAAACATCTGCTTCCGTCTATCAGGTTCTTGAACGGCTCAGGTGGTGTATCTGACAAGGGCCAAACGGAGGCTCTTTACGAGACTCAACTACAAGGCCTGTGGAACTTTTTCGCCATGATCGGAGCCTACGATGACATGCTCATTCTTCTCCCCAACGCGCATGCAAACGCTCCTTCCATCTGCGCCGATAAGTTGCGCCAGTACACATATCATAGGGTTCTCCCAAGGTTTTCCCCCCTCCCAACGATCTATGGATACGAAGACAGAGAACACCTTGTATTCGACATAAAAGGGGAACCCATGCTGTGTGAGGGCGGAATCCAGAACACGGATGCTATTGATCATTACTTTGGTGGGGTGTCTAGTATCCACAAAAAACTCCTAAGAGACGGACCATACATCGCCAAGTGCGATACGTGCATCGCTGCAAGGAATGATCAGCACGCAACCCTGAGGGAAAGGTCCACCGACGGCAGAGTGGCTCTTGAGGACGTTATGAAAGATCATTTCTTTGGCGGTGTCTGTAAACGCCACAACCGCACCAGCCCGCCCTATGACAACATTGGTAATCCTGCCATATCGCCTCTTGTTACCGCCCTAAGGACATGGGCTGGTGAGCTAATGTCAAAGAGGGGGTACACTCCCGACCATAGGTCTCCTCTCCTCCCTTATGACGTTTTGTGTATCCACGAGCATCTCAAGAGAGAGAAATACAATCTCAAGGACCTGCGCACATTCGTCATCATTCTGAACTCCATAGCTACTGGGGCCAGGGTAGGCTCTTACTCCACGGTCAAAGCAAAGGATTTCAACGAGAATTCAGATCACTGGGTCATCCTCAGGGATCGTATTTCCTCTGTGCACCAAACTGTCCAGGAGAAAACCGACAAAACACCTCACATTTATATGCACACCTTTTGCGACAGTCACCCAAAGTTCTGCTTCCTGAGGCACTTCCTTGTTTATATCCATTGCTCTCATCTTACTGGGTTTCTTTTCCCCAAGGATGCAGATCTGGACGCGGCTGTTCTCGCCCTCCTCACTGACCAGCCCGCCCACAACGCGACTGTCCCCCTCACACAAGGAAACATGATGGATAGTCTCACGAAGCTCAAAGACGAGGAGTTGGTTTTTGCCGAGAATATGAATTTGGGGTGTCATTCCCCCCGAATCAGCAAGTATCTCTGGGATTTGCTTGGAGGAGGTCACCAGGACATCGTGAGGAGGGAGGCTCGTCACAAGGATAAGGTGATCTCCGCCAACTATGCCCAGGACTTCATTCAGGTAAAACAGACCCTTGAAAGGCACCCAGAATTGGCTGAGATGCAGAGCGTCCCCATTTTCAGGCAAAGGATTGTGGAGGGTGATGGGAACACTTCCCATCGAGTGACAGCCCCGCTGAAAGACCGCGTTGTTACATTCGGCAACATCCACGAAGTGGCTGCCCACTTTGTGGAAAAGATGCTTCTGGTGGAAAAGGAGAGTCCCGAGTACAGGGACCCAGAGTTCCTGCTGGAGCGCGCTCTGGACCTCCCCTTGGAAATGAGCGAAACCGACAACATGGAATTTCACGAACGTGCCATCAGGAGCCTCCCGCAAAACTTCCAGTACAATCTACTTGCTTCCTGGCACGCTTTCTGCAAGGAAAACAAAGTGGGTTCAGGTGCAGAAAACGTGGGGGCCGTAGCTGCAGCGGCAGCGGCAGCGGCAGGGGCAGTCCCTCAACCCCCAGACAACCAGGCCCCTTCTCTTGTAGCCGCCCAAAGCCACCACCACCGACCCCAGTACCCACCTCCCAGGGGACACCACATTCATCATAGTAGGGTCTACACTACCTTGCCAACTCCACCCCCCCACTTCGACAACGCTCGGCAACCCACATCCGCCGCACGCGACCACCCATATGTATCCACGGGCAACCAGGCTTCAACACCCCTTCGGAACCCCTATGATACCTACCGCCCAACATCCCACAGCGAGAATGAACCCAACCAACTATCCCCTCTCGCAATCCCAATCTACCCACCAATCATTAGAGGCCACGCCGCTCCTCCCGTTCTCCAACCACACTACAACACAATCCCAATGGACAGGGATGAAACCAGACAAGGCACAGCGCCTGCGTTACGTTCCCGAAACCCTCATGCGGCAGCCTTAGAGTCACACAACAACACTGTGAGACCATTTGCCACCCTGGCGCAAACACAAGATGGTCTTTACTCTATTGCACTTGAGACTTGGGTCAGTATCAAAAAACCAAAACCAGCTAACGCATGCTCTTTGGAAGAGTTGGCTCAGTTCTGCCGGAAGAGGACATTGGAGGTTCACCGATTAGTCACCGATGTAGCGGATCTAGGTCGGATGCTTTACGCTGCAGCCCCAACCACCAAAAGGAAGAAAAAGAAAGATCCCGACTTTCTGAAGATGGGCGTACAGCGCATAAAGAAGGATCATATCGTATTGACTGGAAGGGCTGAGGGAGAAGCAGGGAGCCCTTTGGGCGACTATATCACCAAAGTCCTAAGGCCTATAAACCACTGCTATACCCAATGCCACGAAGGTGATATCGGGGCATTTGTGGAGACTCACCACTTGCTATTCCTCCCGAGCGACTTTAACAACAAGAAAAAGGGGTACAGGAACGCTTGCATTAAGTGCAACAAGGCACCAAGAGCATCAGCGCCACAATGAACTAGACCATCTACCCGTGGCGCCACAAGTACCAACTAGCTATCAGTATTTGGTAAAAACATCTCTGCTTTTCGTGAAACATCCCCCCTTTTTGGTGAAACTGACCCTAGTTGTATGTCTGGAATTACAAAATCCTCCACAGAATCAGCGCTCAGCAAGCTGTAATGCGAAAATGAACACTTTGGTGATTCGCAAAACAAGTCATAGTGGTTTTTTCCAAAAAACCTCCTCTGAATCACAAAATTTTGAAAGAAAACAAAAAAACATCTCTTGAATTGGAAAAACATCTCTGTTACTGCGAAAACATCTCTGTAAACACAAAAACATCTCCATTATCTGTAAAAACATCTATGAAAAAGGGAAATTTGTATTATCCGTTGACTTCATCATCCGTGTCTTCTGCGACATATCCGCGCGGCCATGTTACCCCTTCGACCTAAGTAGCTACTATGTGCAGTACGTTAGGAATTTTAAAATAAAAGTAACTTGAGCCTCCATTCAAAATGCTGCTGAGATAGGAATTGCGCCTCACTGCTCACAATACCTGTATCCTACTATGTCAGCCGAATACAGACCCTCCTTCGAGGCAAAGCTCGCTTTGCAAACTGCACACGTGCTGGACCAGGCATACTTGCCTGTCCCGTCAGCCCCCAAGCGCAAAAAAGTAAGTATCTACAAGAGAAAAAAACAAATGAAAATAGAGAGAGCTATAAAGAACATGGGCAAGCAACCAACTAACTTTCAAGGAGCCCCTTTGGACAAATGCACGAGTTACGGACCCACGGACGAGCCCGTGTTTGTGCACCAGAAGTACACCAAGGCTTGGGACAAGAAAAGAAAAGAAAGAGCCTTTGTCCCATCGGCTGAAGACGGTATCTTGTGCCAGCACTGCCTGCTTCAACCGTGCTCAGCCCTGTTGTTCCGAGCTACGTTGGAGGAAGAGGCGAGACAACCTGCTACGTCGCGCATGACCATGGACGATAGAACGGAAAAACTACGTAACAGATATAGAGTGCATCTCATCAAATTGCAGGGAAAGCGCTTCGTAACAAAGCAGATGAAATGCAACGACCAGATACCTCTTTGTGCTGCAAGGGCCACTGCTATGATTGCAAAGTTGTGCACAAAAGAGGAGATTAGAAGAGATACAACAGAAAGTGAAGGTGAAACATCTGCCGACGAGGCATGTTTTTAGTTTAGGCCAGTTTTCTCGACTATAACTTGCACAACAATTTATCTGTTGGAGCGTGCAGTGGCCGCCACCGGCCTGAAGTGGTTTCGCAGTAACCCCTTAACCTCCTCCTTGTTGCCCTGGTGCAAATGGTCATGCCGACAGGTAACCAGAGATAATCTTAACCACGCTTTTGCCTCGACAACATTTTTACTACCGTAGTCCCCGAAAAGCAAACTGCGACCAACAGCGTAGGCGGCGAAGTTAGAACCCATGGCCGAGGCATGGCCCAAGTGAGCCATTCCGAGAACGCGGTCCATGGTACAACCACCGAGGCCCTCGCACAAAAAATAACCATACTGCGCAGTTCCCTTCGCGCACTTCATCACGTGTGATCTGTGGTACCATTTGAAGGCTAACTTCAGGTCCACCGGTAGCCCCAGGAGAGCCATCTGGTAGCACTGACCAACCTTGTGTGCCTTTTCTCCACTCGTTTTCGCCTCTTCCAGAAGTCGATTCCTCTCCAGTGTATTTTCTAAAACCAGATTGGAAGCAGTCCACTTCTTCGCCAGGTCACCACGCACCACGCCACTTTTGATGAGGGTCTCAATGTGGCTTTTGGATTGAGGAGAAGGGAGCAGTTTGGTTCCCATTGGCATGTTCGTGACTGGTGATTTGAGAATACCAATGTGAGTTTGGAAGTGTTTTTCTATGGCGACTCTCTCGTAAACTCTTCCATCCTCCGCTGTTACCGGGTCAACAGGCAACTCTAGGGTGATATCGCATATGATGTCATCTGAGATGTCGATTTTTTGTCTTTTCGACGATGCCTCTTGTTTCATCCAATCGTCAAACTTTTCCCAGTTACCCAGCCTCTCTCTTAATGCTTCTGAGTCACCAGCGGCAGATAAATCCTTCGCCCTGCAGGCCTGCTGCAGCATCCTATAGCTCATCTTCTGATCGTCATCGTCATTTTGAGCAGCTGGGGAAGGGCCTTCTGACTTTCTTTTCCTATCGTCCGTTGTTCTTTCATCGCATGAGCTCGGTACTACAGGCGCTCTTGCTACTCCGGGGGGTGGTTCCAGCATAGAGTCTTCCTCTTCAGGGGTGTTTTCCATGCCGGGTGTGGACGCTGACCAAGCTTCTCGCTGCTCGTGACGGCTATAGAAAGATCTAGTGTTGCCTCGTTCACCAGCAGCGGGTATGGGCCGCCTTCCTGTGGCTCTATTAACGTTGTTCGACGCCATCTCTCTCGGCTGTTGGCTCATTTACACTTGATTAATCACTGTTTCTTTGGCCCGTCTCTGTTTGAAAACAAAGTTAGTGAAAACAGTCCATCGTCGCTGCTGGTGCTGCTTCGGCTTTTACAGCAGCTGACGTAAGTCAGTGATTAAGGCCAAGGATACGTGTGCGTCCATATACCGGCAGAGATTAAAAACATCTGCCCAAACTACAGTACAGTAGTTCTAACCCTTCCTTGCTTGTTAGATGGTTTTTTATATTAAACTTATACACTGTCTACTAGCTACGGTAGTGGCGGTGGAATGCATGAACCCTTGGCCACCAGAAGCAGAGCCCCCTAACATTTTTTGCGTTTCGTTGAAGTTTTCCGCGTGCGGGGTAGACTGGATGCGAGTCTCTTCCCCCTTTTGAGGGACCCAATATGTTTTGGGCCGTCTAGTGAGACCCTCGGTACGTCGCGATGGAGGAGACTTGCTATTGGTAGGTCCAACTCAGCCTCGGCCAAACGTCGTCTCTCCCGCCCAAACAGTGGAAACGGCACACAACTGTCTGAGTAGTCCTCTGTTTCATTGTCAGAATCAGAATCATAGGCCAGCACCCTCGCCTGATTGGTGATGCATGCTGGGGGTTGGGAGCCTCCATTAACTCTGTCACCCATTATAGCTATATACTTACACTGAAGGTACTCTGTCGTTTCGAGAGCAACCTGGGTCTTTTTCATAACCTCTAGTATCAGTTTCTTCGCTGCCATGGCGTTCGTGACATGAAAATAGTGCCTCGAAACACACGGACGTAGATGGCAGTCGGTGCAATGCTCGGCCAACTTAGAGTCGTGCTGAGGAGGTCGATAAACATTCCGCTCCTCCTTTGGCTCGTATTCGTGATGTTGCTCGGTAGTGTTCTCCATGATTTCGAGATTGTGGCTAGTGGCCTTATTTTAGTTGTTTGAATTCCTTCTGTATTTTTTTATCTCTTTTTGAATCTCGGTTTTTCAAATGATATCATGAAAGTAGACGTTGGTGTTTTTGTCCCGCATATCCGGCATGCTCCTGGTTAGTCCTGGTTTGGAAGTCACGCAGAGTGGGCTCTGAAAAAAAAAAAATTGATTCGAAGGCGGGGACATGTTGGTGAGTCAAAAGCATTTTTCCAGAGTAAAATACAAAACACCTCCCGTGTGAGCAAAAACATCTCGCGGATTCGCCGCCCATCTGAGTCGCGCTAGTGTCTTCGCACGTAAACCCTTAAGTTGTCACACCCATGAGACCTCAGGAACAGCTACAACTACAAGTCACACCCATGAGACCTCAGGAACAGTTATGACTACCAAAACATCTCTCTTCTCATTACTTGATATCCTAATTTTTTTATTTCTATTCTTACGTTGATTGATGGCTCGTTGAATGCTATGTGCTATTTTGTCAGCCGGCCTCCTGTCCTCCGTACAGATGAGAAAAAATCGCCTCGGACAATTTATCAAAAAGACACTTCACGTCACCCGGAGGGTTTGGCTCCTCTTGAGACCATAGCCCCACTTTCTTCTTTGTGTTTTGACGCACCCTCCATCCACTATGATTGGCCTTCACTACGCAAAGCATCGTTTCAAGCAGGCTTAAATCATAAATTTCTCGCCATCCATCGTCACCTAATCGCGCGTGTTCCGGAATAACCACCTCCTCCCAAAACTCTTCAATAGCTGCTCTGCTGATGCCGTGCGCAGCAAGAGATGGGCAGACATCTTTTGGTCGGTGCTGGTTGAACTTCCGAACAGATTTACATGACGGTAGCTCGTCTACGCCCTTTATGTATTTGTGAGCACACAAGCCAAGGAGACCAACACCGTCCGTCTTGATATTCTTCTTCCCGATTCCTTGGGTTATCTTATTTTCTCTGTACTTAGCCCGGTATGCCTTCGGAGCCGTATCATGGAACAACTTAACAGCAAACTCAATCGTCTCCTTCTCTCTTTCTGTTGCCTTGCATAGAGACTCCTCGGAAGAAGAACTCTCCTCCATCGGATCTTCCTCCATTTCGTCGTCACGCGCCAGGTCGTCACTTTCATCTTCTCCTGAAGCTTCATCAGCGTCCTCGTCACTGCTCGGTTCCTGATACCCGTCACTGCTCTGGTCTTCTTCCACGACTTCATTTTCATCGCTCTCCACCTGTGTGCCTCGAGCTGTTTCCTTCACCCTGTTTCCTTTTCCGATAGGGCTCTTCTTCTCGTTCCTTTTTGTTGGGAGGGCACGGAGAGACGTCTTGGGCTGCACTGCTGTTTCTTTTGTTTCCATTTCATTCACGTTACTCTCGCGGAAAGACGTCTGGAGGAGAGACGTCTTGGGCTGCACTACTTCTTCTTTTGTTTCCGGTACATTCACGTCATCCTCGCCTGCCCGCATGACGGATGCTTTTGGAATAGTTGCTGCAACCTTGGCCCAAAGTACGGCAATGTCTCCTAGGTATTCGCGAACAATAGACTGTGTTTGCGGATCAAGTTTGTCCCAGGCAGTCTTCCCAGCAGTGGGTGATAGAAGGGACACGCTGTTACTGGAGGAGTGTTCGGCTGTTCCACTGCCGACCAATCTCGCGTATTCCGTGAATTCGGCCATCTGGCTATCGGACATTTTGGGAACAGTCGGGTGTCCAGCCATTCCTGCGTAACAATTGTACTCCTGTATTGCACGTTGTTTTTTGCTAATGTTTTGATTGTTGTTGTTTGCTTCTTCCTCTTCTGTTTTCTGGTTGGTTTCGATGGCAACGTTGGGGATAATGACGGGAGTCTTCCCTGCTGGCGGGTTCGCGGCGGTGATGTTTGAGTGCCTGAAGACTTTGCCGCTCTTCTCCGCATCGTCGTCATCATTGTCTTTCTTCATCGTGGCGTTGTTAGTGGGTGGGTCCTTACGCCTAGTTCTCTTAGTTGTCTTTCCCATTGTTAGTTTTGTGGCATATGCATTGGCTCCCACCTGAGATCGGAGCCTTCGCTGGGATGTAGTGGTGATCTTTGAGCGAAGCCTCATGGTTGTTACTTTTTAGTCAAGTATGCGATCAGGGGAGACAGTTGTATCTTAATTTTTAGTCAAGTATGTGATCAGGGAAGACATTTATTTGTATCTTAGTGCGCCCGTTGAAACAGCACCCATTCCTCGCCAGCATGTGAGTTCGTTGACATCCCCCGAATACCGTCTTTTTGAACGTAACACAAGAATCAATTCGACTCACAGAAGCATCCTAATACATGAATCAACTTGAACCACAAAAGCATCTGCTTCAAAATCCCAACCCTATCATTCGTGGCGTAAAGGGCGTAACCTAAATAGGAAGTTTCGTCGAACGTCGACGTTAATCACAAAAGCATCCGCTTCAAAATCCCAACCCTATCATTCGTGGCGTAAAGGGCGCAACCTAAATAGGAAGTTTCGTCGAACGTCGACGTTATGGCGTTGAATCGCCACTTTTCTTGAATTTTTCGTGATCTTGTCACTCCCGGTTCATGGTTATCTAACCAACACTGTAGCCATGGATATCACACGAACTACTAGCGAAAACATCCATGCTTGGCAAAAACATCTTGTGCTTTGGGCAACGCAGAAACATCTCTTGTGTTTGGCAAAAACATCTCGTGCTTCGGGCAACACAGAAACATCTCTTAATTGAATTAAGGGCAGGAGTCGGGGCGGAAGTAAGAGCTTAATCGAGGAACTGGACACGGAAGAACTGGACAACCGGTGTGAAGAACTGGACAACCGGTGTGTCGTTGCGCATAACGAAAGTTATAAGCTTGCTACCGGGCCGGGGTCGTGACAGCGGGACGTGAAATTCGAAGAACTGGACAACCGGTGTGTCGTTGCGCATAACGAAAGTTATAAGCTTGCTACCGGGCCGGGGTCGGGAAAGGTAACCATGATTCCGCCACCATTCATTAGTGTAAGTGGCAAATGCGGCGCCAGACAAACCATTTGGTCCGTCAGGGGTAGCGCCACCACAACCTGCTTGACCGCACATGAGTGCTCCACGAGAGTAAAGAGACCCACCTCTGGTTCCGTTCAACATTATGTTTTTGTTCCGTGCACCAACCTACACAAGGTTCGCTCCACCTGTAAAAACAGACTGGGTGTAATGAAGCGACAAAACGGGGGGTATGGTCTTGTGGTTGTTCTGTCGTGCGACGATGATCACATGGCTTTGCTACACTGGGTGGGCCCGGCTTCTGCTCTTGCTTCTCTTTTCGCACCCACGCCATGGGCCAAGCTCGAAAACTGTCTGTCTCTGATTAAATACAGGGTTGAATCGAGAACTGCGTTTACATTTGTTAACCTAGTTCAAGCGCCGGATGACTGCGGTGTTTCTGTTCCACCGGAAACACGCAACGACTTTGACGACGGATACCAAATGCTTCTTGATGGGCCAGACATCTGCCTACATGGGCGGGTCCCCCAGCGCATCTGGGAAAGGGCTAAACAGTTGGTAGTACCTTTCGCCCCAACGACATGGAAGATGCCCCCAATAAGAGAAATTTACAAAGATCAGGGACGATGCGGCGACCTACTACTGGTTAGAGTGGAACCAGACACGCTCCTCTCGAAATCACGAAAGAAGATGCTGATGGTGCCAAGGATGTCGGTTGCTAGGGGCACGGAGTACGTCCCAGTCCAACACGGCAGTCTAGGAGAGCTAAAGGGCGCCGTGGATGCTTACAGAGCAAAGTTTGGCGCCACCCCCCCTGCAATGTTCGATGCTATCTTATCTAACTTTGCCTGTGATCAGACTTGTGACGGATTTGTTGTGGTGGACATCGGAGCGACCAAAAGGAACCTCCAGATTGCGGTTGTGTCTCCGTCTTGTGTCTTTAGTGACTGCGTCCCCAAAGGAGGGTATAAATCAATTGATCAGCTACGCAATTCAACATGGCTAGACAATGATAATAGTACTCACCTACTTCTCAGTGGTGAAACATACTCGGATATACACAGGTCTGGAACAAGTTGTCTTTTCCTGTCGCATCTCTCCGTTGTTCCCACAAGCCATGTGCAGAGAGTATGTACCTTTAGGAAAGATACCATAGCCCGACTGACAAGGGCGTACGGGCCCTGTGGAAGCATGCCAAAAAGATCAATAGCGAACAGCCATGGACACAGCACAATGATGGGCGTTTGTGGCAGCAACCGACCCCGTCCAACCCCAACAAAGGGGCCGGGTAGATCATGTTTATCTCAGTACAGTCAAGTTTCGTTCCAGACACCCCATGTGCGGCCTTTCCTCCACCGGGTGATGGGCCCTCTTTCTTTCTTCGCATCGGAGGTTGGGAATTGTCTTTTCCCCGACCATCACCTCTTTTTCCAAAGAGCGCTTGGTATTGGTTCAGAGAACACAAAGTTCCACGGCCATGGGACCATTGAGCTCGTTAATTTCGGCGGGGGGAAGTACCGTCTCATCTTTTGGTGTAATGATGCTCACCATGATGGCGACTGCTTCAACAAGGGAGATCAGGAGCTTCTTTGCTCTTACTTGGATGGTGGCAACAACAATATGGTGACAAGGATCACCGACTACATGAAGGAGTATTTAAGAGTGTTTGGGGAATTCGATATGAACACCACTTGTGCATACGGGTCATCGGGCACTCTTCCTGAGCGATGCGAGGTTTTCGCCTTCTTTGTATTCCACGACCTGAAGGTCAGCGTTAGGCTCCGCGATGGATTGATCCACTCCTTCTTTGGCCGACGACTACGGCACTGCACGGCCGTCACCGTGGCCCTGGTTGACAATGACGTGCGTCTTGAGCTGGAGGATTACACAATGGTGGGATGGGGCAGCGGCAAAACCGAGGCGGATGTGGCCCAAACAGCCAGAGATCGGGTAAGGAGACGGCGGGATGCTGACAATGGCTAGTTTTTGCTAGAAAATTTTCTTCAAATTAGCTAGAATGGTAACTGTTATTGGCCAGTTGAAAAACAAGGTGTTTATTGTAGTTGTGCAATACTTGGGAGTAAAAACGTAAGGTTTGTTGTCATGTTACGCCAGATTGGTACCCTAGGTGATCAGATCTTGGATCGTAGACTCGATGTCATAGCAGTTGTTGTGGCTAGTTATACTTGTTCCCTAGTTACATCGCGAGGAAGATCAATATTTGGGGGATTAACACGAAGTTTAGCAATAACTTACAGATTGGCATCCACCCAGGTTGTATAAAATGCCTGTAGGGTGCGGAAACCTTACGATTGGCTGAAGAATTTACCACCACACTAATGGTACAGTATCATAAACAAGTCCTATGGGTTGTGTATCGCTAATCTTGATTTCTAGCTACATCCTTTAGCTATGGTCCTATCTCCTGGCTCTTTCTTGGTTGGCCATGTCTTTACGGACCTTAGTGAAGCCCTCCGATAGTTGTCGCTTCATCCTGTCCGACTTTTCCCGGTCATCACGGGCAAGGCAGTAGCCTGTTCCTCTTTTGCGTGCGGCCACCACATCGCTTTGTGGCAGGATCGAATGAGCAGCCAGCACTTTCATTGTTGCCTCATGGTCAGGTCCGTTCACGCACATCATTTTGAAAACACCCCTGGGCACCAGCCCAGTGCGGTACCCACGTGCCTCCCAACGTCTTAGGTTCAGGCCCCGCCTTGAGTAGGTGGCATCTAGCCGCTCCAAGTGAGGTGAGCTCTTCGCAGGGGCGTAGGCGTTGAATTTGAAGCTGCTCTTGTCGTTTGTGGCAAGGAAGAAAAGACAGCCCCTAGCCCTGTCGATTACTCTTTCGATCTCGTTGGCCATGCCAGCCCAGGTCGGGCGCTTTGCGATGCAGTATCTACTTTCGTACAGTCCTGGGTTGGCCTTGACCATGCCCGCAACGTACTCCATGATCGCATTGCCTCGTAGGCGACGGGGATCTTTCTTCCTTCCTTGGATAGTCCACGTCCGCATCGCTGAGCCGTACGATCTCGCATTTTTGTTCTCTCCTGGGTAGGAGTAGTAAATGCACATTGCGATGTCCTTCATGTAGGTTTCCCATGTGTCTACAATGCTCATAAGGGCTGGTATGATTAGGTTGAAGCAAACAAGGACAGCCGTATTCTCCACCGACGGTAAGGTTAGGGGGGAAGTGGAGGATGTTTTCACAGTCCTCATCCTTAGGTTGCCGATTTCCAAAAAGCCGTTCCTCGTAGGTTCTCTTGCCTCCCAGCCCAGCGCCCCCGCTCTCATTATCGCGACGCCATACACCATGTAATTGCAATTGTACATAAGCATAGCTGACGCTCTATAGAATTCCTCCATTAGAGTTTTCAAGCCACGCCTGCTTCCCTTCCTGCAGCAATTGCTGCTTCGCAGATCTACAGTTTCGTGGATGCCCATAATCTGTTCCACTAGGGCGGTGGTGTTGTTCCCCGTACGCTCATCTTCCATTGTGTAATCCTCCGGTTTTTCCTTCAAGGTTGGTTTCTCTACCACAACAAGACCATTGGTAGTCTTCTCTGTTACCTCGGTTGGCAAACGCAAAAAGGCAAAGCGGTGAAAAGGTACTGGTGTTCCCATGTTGCAATGATTGATGTATTGCCGTACCTTTGTATTGATCTAATGAGCCTAATGCGTTCCATGAATTGCTGTTTATCATGGCGCCTTGCTGGTTTCCCACAGAAAAGCCAAAAAAGTGATCGGAGGTTCCAAGTGATGGATCCGATATCAATCCAACCGGAACTGGCTTGCTCGTCGAGAAACAGAAACAGGAAGTTTGGCCTCTAGTAGACCGAAACAGGAAGTTTGACAGATGGGCAACCATAATAACATCAAACAAGATGAAACTGAAAGTATCCAAGGAGTTGTTGGCCTTATCTTGCAGGAAACCATTGACGACGGCCATGGCTGCCAAACTGGCGCTACCAATTTCTGAGGAGATGGAGAACTGCCCTCATAGATTGTTGCCTAGGGGGCGTGCCTGCCTCTGTATGGAACTAGTAACTGCCCCGTACCACGTGCGCCAGATCAGGGGGAACTACAGAAAAATCGTGAAGAAGTTCAACAGGCGCAGGGTATGTGAATTCTTGGGATCCATGATTGTATGCGGACCAAGAGGAAAAGGCGGCCAGGTTAGGTACAAAGTCCCATCCTGTTTTGACAGCGAGCCGTATCTGCCCGCTGCCTGCAGAGTTTTCTATATTTGTAGGCCGCAATTCCTTGCACTGTTTGAACTAACATCGACTCGTCTTAGCGCCATCACGAAGCTAGTAAAAAAGAATCGGGTCGAGGGGCTCAAGGAGGAGCCGATTTCATTCTGGTCAGAGACTGGTGAAACACTGACACAGAAGGATTACTTCGTGTCATGTGGATACGAATATCCGGCTACATATTATAACGTAAAGTCTACTTAAGAAAGTCGCTAGAGGATGTTATGTTGATTCTTTAGTTTGTTACCACGATGTTTTTTTAGGATACCTTTTGATGGTTTTGCGCTCCAGTCATATCATGTTTCGTTCCAGATGTTTTTGAGGATACAGTAGATGTTTTTGCGCTCCAGCCATATCAAATTTCCTTTAGCCAACCTTGGTAGTAGGCATCGGAGTCCCATCCGTCTTCGCTGGGAGGTCCCCCCATAATAAATCCCAAGTGAACATCATCCTCGTCGTCACAAGGTTCCCACAACCTCTCACACTCATAGTTGGGCAACTCGCAGTAGATATATCGAGTCAATTCTTCATGTGTGGTGCTTTTCTCACCGTGTCCCGATTCAAAGGTGAGTTTCCGTTTGCCAACGACCCGATCCTCGTCGGATTCCTTCTCTTCAGTGAGATCGCTTTTCACGCCAACTCTAACGTTCCGTTTTCCCGGGAGCTTTGTGGGTTTTTCCTTTTCGTCTGGACTGACTAGTTTGGCAACACTGCCTGTATTCGACGAGTCCGCCGGCATGCCGCCCCACCACTTGCTGTTATTCTCCATCACGATAGTGTCGAATTCCTTCTCATCCTGGGCTGCAGCTGCTTCGGTTCCTTTTACCAACTCTTCCGACTCACCAAGATGATTGGTCAGCGCTAGATTCATTACGTAGACCTGAACCATGTGAAGGTCAAGGCACTCCTTGTACTTGACCTCCGTCATGCCGTTGGCCTCTGCCCCTGTCCACGGCTCAAAGGTGCGCATGAGGTTTAGCTGTTTGTTAGCACAACCTCCATCCGCAGTACCAGCTGTCCAGGGTTGGTTTGCCTCGATCACTGCCCTTGTGTTGTAAAACTCTGCGCCGCGGTGACCACCGATGCGCTCGCCGCCTCCAACAATCCCGCTGCGAGAATGTTTGAGCACTACAGCCAAGCGCCGTTGCTCCCTTAGCCTGATACCAGTTTGTTCATCACTCTCCACTGCCATGGCCTCCGCAACTAGGGTGGAGTTCAATATTTCCAAGGGATTGGACTCCATCATTAAAATTTGTGATTCTCACCACCGAATACCTCCATTGGCCAAGCAGCCAGACATGCGCAGCATGCCAGATCCCCACCCAACCACCCTGATGCCGTTTGTCTAACAGTCCAAAAATGCCAAAGCAGTGATGCCATGGCGAGCGTCACATCGTTTCCACGATCCAAAAAACCACCAAGGTCCAAGAATGTTTGGGAAAACAGACCATTTATTTTACAACTTCGCGATTTATTTTTTCTGATTTTTGGGTTTTTTTGCGCTTCTCGGAGATGTTTTTCCTAATAAAGGGATGTTTTTGTGCTTCTGGAGATGTTTTTGCAATTCCAGGAATGTTTCCGCCTAATCCATAGGTGTTTTTGGCGAAACAGAAAACTAAATCGGAATTTACAATAGCACGTCTTTCATGCAGCTACTATGGCCTGGCGAAATAGTAAAGTTAGGTAGCCTTTGTAAGATATCCTATATATTATTTTCCTTGGACTATAGGACCATGGTTCAGAGTATCATTTTCTCTCCACGCAGGTCATGTGCGTCCATTCCTTTGGCACCGAATGAGACTCTAGGAGCATTTGGATTACCTCCATATCGCCCTTGTTGGGTGTACCACTGCAGAAGGAGAAAAAAATCCCCTGGCTGCTCTTTGACCCATCGGTATCACCGGTCTCTTTGGAAACAACAAAAGCTGAGCACTCAATGTTGCGCATCCTTTCAAAACTGCATTGCATCTTTCCGAGTGTCTGCCTGATCATGTGTAGGTCTTCTCGATATTTCATGTCCCCTCCTACCATCATTAACACAGGCCTTTCTGTGCTAAGCACTGGCAAATCAAGAGTATTCTTTCCTGGGACAACTGCATAGTAAATCCCGTGGGGAAGTGGATTAGCATCTTCGAATGGCATGATGGAGCGAGCTGAGGGTCAACGGAGATTAGTTTGGGAAAAATGAGAGGCATAGTAGCGGATTGGGCTCCAGATAATGGATAACACAAGACAGAGGGCTTGCTGAACGCCTGCAGGTGTCATTGGCGCCTGAATCACGGATAGTTGGCTGTGTGCAGTCCTCTCACTATTCCATTTTTAGAACCAAGAAAAGACCATTGACGACATCACCGCCTAATAGAGGAATGCGTCAAGACAGAGTTGTCCGGCACGGCAATGATGCCTGTGTCGACTGGGTAACAGACATGATCCTTTACCGTGGTGAAGCAACCGCGAAATGTTTTGTCAACGGTGCCCTGGAGAGCGACAATCTACCGCATCCAAGGTTCATCTTGGCAGCGGTGACCAACAGGAGGGGTCTCGGCTTCTCTGAGGAAAGCGCCGGAATATCTCTATCGCTAACTCTGATGGATGGTTCGAATAGTCTTTTCAGCGCCTCAACCGGCGTAGCAGTGGCATCTGTCATTCATCGGCGTGAGCCCCCACCGGGCTCCACGATTATAGTGCGCCACTACGACATTGTGCACCTGGATGACAAGAATCAAGAAGGTTGGCGGTTTGTAATGGTGATACATAGTCTTTCCTGGATAGCCCCCAGCCTCGATAGACCTGCTGCACATGGCCCAAGAAGCACACCTGAAAAGTTCATCAAGGCTCCGACTCCAAAGTTGGTTTGGCAGTCATCAGTCTGTATCTCTAGAGTGCCTTTAGACATGGTGGAGGAGCAGCAGCTAGTCTCATTCACAGAGGTTGTAAATTCAAATGAAGAGGCCCGATTGCCAGCCCAATTACAGGAGACCACTAACATTCAGCCTGTGTGTCGACATGGCTATCAATCCGGTACTTGGATAGCTGACCCTGTCAGTCGCTATGACTGGGAGAACATGATAGAGGGCCAGGCCCATGGCGGTGTGTTAGCACAAGACACGGTTTTATGGAGAAAAAAAGAGAGACAGGAACAGCGAAAAACAGACCATGATTGCCAGTGCCGCTGGCGGTATGGGATGTCATGTTGTGCCACCAGATGTTTCCCCATATCAACATTGGACATGGCAGATGTGATCAGTTCCAACTCCAAAAGGTTAGAGGCATCTAAATACCGGGTGTTTCGGGGCGCTGCCTGGTTCATGCTAACAAACAAAGCGAAACGTTGGTGTTTGAATTGGTGGTATACAGTGAATGTTTTCCAACAATGTCCCAGGACACAGTGGCAAGCAGACGGGCGGGGCAACCTTACCGAATGTGTTGTGGCTTATGTTCGGTGCCTCTTCCCAGCTAGTAATGTCGAGAGACTTGTTGGTTTCGAGCAGCCAGTTGTTGTTAACAGTACCTAAAGTAAGAAAAAAGGCCTACCTAAAGTAGATAAAGATAGATTTGTTCTGGCAAAGTTTCGAGTAGCTATTACACTAATCTACATAAAACCAACAGTTCCTGTTCAAATGTCATTTTGTTGCCCGTTGGCTAGGTTCCAAGACAGCTTTGCTTCCAGCGCAGTAAGTTCTTCTCGGATGCTATCACGGGCCCGCGCATAGATAGTGCTCCACGTTTCCTCCGAGTGAGGCCCGGTGCCATAGCTTTGAATAATAGGAACAGCCGCCGCCTCAAGCCTTGTCACAATTGTTCTTCGCAAAACCTCATTTTCGTTAGTGCGACGCATTGCCTCTCTCCAAAGGGTGCGGTTTGGACTATCCGGGGAGGGCGCCGAGGGGTTTGCGAGTACAGCAGACGCAGGAAACGATCTAGTGGCATGAGCAGTCATACTCTCGGCACTAGAGTCGCTGTCTTCCTCGACAGATGTTTTTGTGCCAGCAGCAGCGGGCGGTGTCTTGAGATTGCTCCTCTTCACCTTGCGGGCAGAACTGGGCGCAGTCTTGAGATTGCTCTTCTCAACTGTTGCCTTGGCAGCCATACTCTCGGCACTAGAGTCGCTGTCTTTCTTGGCAGATGTTTTTGCGCGAGCATTCGCTGTGGCGTTGGCAGTGTCCTCGTTGTCGGCACTGCTGCGGGAACCATCGTTTCCACCATTGTCCGTCTGAGCATCGTCTTGGTCGGTGTCGCTGCTGCGAGAACAGTCGTTTCCACCATTGTCCATCTGAGCATCGTCTTGGTAGCTGTCGCTGCTGTGAGAACCGTCGTTTCCACCATTGTCCATCTGAGCATCGTCTTGGTCGCTGTCGCTGCTGAGAGAACCCTCGTTTCCCTCGTCTTGGTCACTGTCGCTGCTGTGAGCACCGTCGTTTCCATCATATTCTGAGCCAGAGGAATGGTCAGTGGATCTCTTCGCGCGCTTGAACTGGTACAAAGTTTCCATGGAATCTTCATCTGACGACGCCTCCAAGTCAAGCTGTTTTCTGATCCTTTCCCCCGTATTTTTGGAACTGGCCCTTGTTCCGATTCTTCTGTTTCTTGGCGTTGTGGTTTCTGCTGCTGCTGGTTTCTTTTCTTCTCCATCACTGGCCCTTGTTCCGATTCTTCTGTTTCTTGGCGTTGCGGTTGCTGCTGCTGCTGGTTTCTTTTCTTCTCCATCCACGCTGTCCAATTCGATCTCATCGTAATGCACAGATGCAGCGTTGACACGAGACTGATGGGTACTTTCTTCAAAAAGAAGTACCTGCTCCTGGAATGCATCGCTCAGAAATCCGTACTCCTCCTCGCTCATCCCGTTTTCGACAAAGCCCAGGTGGGGTTTGAAAACCGTCAAAAGATAGTACATCAATTCGTCATTATGCCAAGTCCTCATCTGTTTCAAAGTGTGTTTTCCCAAAGAGTCGGTCGTGCCTTCGATTCCGTGGATGCTTTTGCGTTTTCGCTGGGATTTGGATTTTCTCGAAGATTTGGACACGCTTGTATGCTTGATTCCGAAGATGTTTTTGCGTTGCTTGTTACTTCCCTCGGACGAATCTGACGAACCCGATTTCTTGAGCTTGGACGTTTGCGCGTTGGTCCTGGCAGTAATCATAGGCGAAGGAGCAGTGCCTGTTTGCGTGTTAGCGCCAGCAGTAGTCAAAGGCGAGGGAGCGGTGCCATCGGAACTCAAACGCATAGGTGTAGCCGTGGCAGCCTCGCCAGTATTTTGACAGAGGGTAGAATGTTGCGTGTTGGTCCCAGCGCTAGTCGAAGTCAAAGGAGCAGTGACACTCAAACGAAGGGGTGCAGCAACGGCAGCGTCGACAGTGTTAGTGTCAGCAGTAATCATGGGTGCAGTGCCAGCAGAAGTCAAACGCATAGGTGCAGCCACGGCAACCACGGCAGTACTTGGACGCAAAGTGGCATGGCCTGTATGCGTGTGGGTCCCAGCAGTAGAGGAAGACAAAGGAGCAGTGCCAGCAGAACTGAAACGCATAGATGCAGCCGCACTTGGACGCAAAGGATCAGTGGAGGTCCCGTTAGGACTGGCCGCAAACGCTGACACTGGATGTCCAGAGGAGTGCAATCGTCTTGCCCGAAGATTGTTTGTAAGAATGCCCGAGGTTGTCACTCCTGCAGTCCGGGGATTCGGTGTAACGTTGACATGAGTGGGAACTTCAGCCCCAATCATTGTGGGGACCACGGAATGTCCAGCTGCGTAAAGACGGAGTGCCTCCTGGTTGGAAGCGTGGTAAAAGTCTAGTTGGATCTGCACTTCGCGCGAGAACCGTGGATTGGTGATTGCATGGGCCCACATGTTATCCGTGCTGGGGGAGGTTCCAGCGTAAACGTTGGTGTAGAGAGTGCTAGTGTCTTCCTCCGAAACATGGGGGTCGGGGGAATGTTCCGGCACAACACAGTGAGGATTAGCCATCGAGCCTTCCTCTGAAACGTTCGCCGAGGCAGAGGAAGTGAGCCTGGGCTCCCCAAGGAGAGTTCCAGAGTTGTTGGCCGTCGCAGTGGCGTTGGCGGTCGAGTCGTCCCCAGAAACATTCGCAGAAGCAGGGTTGGCTGGTACAGAGTGGGAGGCTAATTCAGCAGTACCTGGACCGTCAGCGGGTGCCGCAGTTGAGGAAGAATTGGTAAGGGCCCCAGCAGTGGAGGAAGAACGGGTAAGGGCCTCAGCAAGACGAACAGAAAGGGCCTCTGGGCCGGATACACGGAGGTTGCTGTCGATTTCTGCGCTGTAGGTAGACTTGGTGTTTTTCATGATGGTACTTGTTTTGGTATGGTATTTGGAGTGTGATAAGTTTTTGTATTTATTGCGGATGTCGATGACAAAAGAATAAAGTGACCAATTGCCTTTGGTTATTTTTTCTTTCGTCTCCTCTGTCTGTGTCAGACATGCACGAAACTGGCGTGGTTACTCTTGCATGGGGATTGATTCGTCGTGGTTACCCTCGCGCAACATGTCCTCGTGTTATGTCTAGCGTAAGTACGCCAGCGTGACAGCAATCACGATTTGGAGCGAGGGTTGTTCCGTTATTTTCGAAGGTTCGTTTTGTCGTGGGCGGTGGAATGTTTCAGCCATCATGGCATCGAAAAACAAGGATGGAAACCAACTATATAGTAGGCGAAAACTATGTAGTGTTAGGGTTCCATTAGGAAAATTGGGACTCTGTGATTTCTCAGCTTTTCCTTTCGTGGTGATTCAGCCCCTTTGTCCTCTCTCGTATTTTAGGTAGTTAGAAATGAGGTGCCCGTTTTTGTGTAATGATAATAAATGATTGAGATGTTCCTGCAACTGGATGTTTCTGTATAGCGCTGGTAAATGATTGAGATGTTTCTGCAAAGACCTAATGCTTTATTGGCCGAGAGATGCCTTAGTGGTCATTTGAAATAACCAGTCGTGACAATTGGGTCGTGAATCATGATCCGAGAAGAGAAGTCACAAAACGTTATTCTGCTTTTTGAATTTGAATCTGGCCCCTGGGTAACGGCGTAACAACCTGCTCCATATTCACAAAAAATAAGGAGAAGAAGGTGATGAACTATGATAGAGGTGCTACCCGCAATTGGGGAGAGAGGACACCTAACGGCAGTGTAGCTACTCTAGTGGATGCTGTGGTCACCTTGACCGATGGGGTGTCATGCCTTGCGTATTTGATGTACTGGAAGAAGGACATTGATTGGCCCGTGATGTTAGAGCAGTTGGCTTGGCAAGTCGTCACAACGGCAACTGAGCTGGGCATTTCCCTTGCGTATATAGTGCTGGCGAAAATGAAAAGGAATTGCGAGAAGTATCCTCTTTCTTGCTCCAACCAGCCTTCCTTAACTGGCCGCGACATGCCGAAACACGATGAGGTAGTTGGCGGCGTTGGTGGAGGGCGTAGCTTCCTCACTGAAGAGATGATTGTGTCGAACATTGTCACTAATGCAGAAGATATGCTCCTGGAGATGAAACAGGCAGAGAAAAGCATTTTCAAGTCTGTTACCTCGTTCGCAGAAGAGAGGGGATGGCTTGGGTCATACACCAACCAAATGCTGTCGCTATCGCTCAGGTCTGAAGCCGGTGAGCTCTGCGGTACTGTGGAGTACTGTAACGAAGGCGTGATTCCTGGTTTTGACTGGCGCCTTGTGAACAAGGTCGCCCCGGAGCTAGCGGACGTTACCATTTACCTGTTTCATACAGCCCGCGAGAATGGAGTAGACACAACGGTTTTGTTTGACAGGATGTTGTCAACAAAAGGAGAATATGGAGCGAACGCCCTACGAGGCTCCAAGTATCTGTGCGAACACAATTGTGATGGTACGGAGCAAACGGTGAGAGAGGCCTGTAGACACCGTCCCTCGTACTCTGGTAAGTACAAGATAGGTACCTAACTAACCCTACGTGAAAAAACCCGGAACGCTGCTTTTTTGTCGATTCTGGCCATATTCGGGGCCCTTCTGCAGAGCTTAACTTAAGCGCCCGGACGCCCCTGGGCGTCGGAAGCCGATTCCTTCCGTACATACGTACATAGAGGAATGTGACTTGCTACTTGAAATGGGCTGAATCCGGGTACCCATTATATAGGCAGCACCTGGACTTACCGATCTGGAGGGGCTCTCGTAGCTATTGTAATGGGTTCCGAAATCTCTCTGAGCCCTGAGCGGCCATGAAGGATAGTCGATCAGTAGCTTTGCTGAGGGATCAGAATTTACGCATGCCAATTCCTGCTTTGTTCTAGTAGTATCTGTACTTAGGTAAAATCGAGTTCAAATGAGGGAGAACATGGCTGTATCTCCTAAGTACGCTATTCAAACACAATCAATCAATTAGACTTCCTAGCGTATAGTGTTTTAGTACATGTTTCCGATTGAAAAGGGATGTTTGACGTGCTGACTCAGCTCTTTCCAGGGTTGAAGGGGCGTTACCAGTTAAGTACCATAATTTGAGCGACCCAAGCAAAGCTGCACAGACTCTAAGTATTTATCGATGCTGTTTCTAGAAGCGATCAAAGGGGACTAGTAAGCCTTAAATAGATTTTGCCAGCTGCTGTTTGCGACTAACTTTTGTTCCGCGCCTACGAGCCTTTATTATAGTAACATGGTACAAAGATATATGGGCTTTCTAAAATTGTTGTTTGATGCCGATCGTATAGTAAAAGAGTAGGCTCCAAGTACAATTACTGCAGGGGTGCGAAATTCGTGCGAAATCTCCGTAGCCATTGAGATCGATGCC
>JAVCKV010052001.1:12461-22925 GCA_032274145.1 Herpochondria borealis | reverse complement strand
CAGTGAGCGCGACCCTCACCTTTAGCGAGCGTGATACGCGTGCTGAAGCGCCGCGTCCCACACATTTCTTCCCCGTTCCACAGCGCGGAGTGCGCTGTCCCAAGGTCCTTTTACCCCGTCGCCCTTAAGAGCGACGGCATCCTCTGTCCCAGTCCTCCCCCTCGACGCGAGCTACGCGCCGCGTCTCATCCCCGTCCCGGTCCCAGAGGCACCCGGAGCGCGTCTTTTACGTTCGTCCTCGGTGGCCAGTGAGTGCGACCGCCCCTTCTCTACCACTCTCCCTCCTTCCCGTCTCAGCACCAGCTTGTGTGCTGATTCTCCATGCTACCTTACAGAGCGCTCTGCGTTCTCCTTAGACTCTCCGCAGTCTCCCATGTATCCTTAAACCGTACCTGACTCCCGTACCTACTGCAGGTGCAGACCGAAAAAAACGAGGCCCCTTCACGGGATCACCTGATACCTAAACGAACTGCAGTGCTACACTAGCACTATCTTGTTCACATTCGCCTTTGTTGGTGTTTGTGATACTACACGGGTAACTTAGACGATTTGGATATTGCGCAGGAGTTCGTTGCAGAGAACCAGTCTTCAACGCGAGATAACGCGAAGGCGCATCGCAAGTCGCTAAGGGAATGGGCCTTTCGGGGTCCTTTTCTTCACCGTAACTGAGACGGGTAGGATTCGTCGGAGTCTGTCCAATTTCACAGTCTTGAGCCAGTGGTCTCGCACCCGGTTAAACCTAGGTTGAAAACCTTGGGTATCGCGCGAATATGCATGTTATCCAATCTCCAATCCTGTGACCTTCTCCGTTGACAGATTTGGCCGACCGGAACGTTAGAAAATTAAAATCCCTGTGCCGTTTCAAAAGTAGAAAAAGTAGGATGCGCGCAGATCCGTATCAGTAAATTGGACAGTCTTTAAATACGTTCTCGGTATGCAATCTGTGTATCGCATCACCTCGAACGCGTATGCTTTCGTTGTAGTGAGGTCACGGCTGTGCTGAGTACCCGGGTCGATCGGAATTTCTCCCTGCCACTCAACTGTATCACCTGGTAGAACGAAGCCACGAACACCTCGTGCAGCGTTGTACCATAAATATGACGTGTACAGCACTAACAACTCTAGCTGTAACACAACGCCCCAAAATTTTGACAGGCGTTCGAGTCGCCGGCCGGATGCATGAAGATGCATAATCTCGCCGTGGTACGAAAAGAAGCACAGAGATATTGGACACAGTTCCCTGGTCTGGAATGCTTCCTCCAGAAACAAGCACGGCGTAGCAGGTTGGATGAGCTCGTGTCTTCAAAGAAGTTGCACATTGAGCGGTATTTCCACAATATATTCCGGTAGTAAAATACGATAGACTAAGCGCCATTGACATTAAACCATGAAGTTTTGTCGAACATGTGCCACGAGCGGTTCAAAACTGCGTCCCTCGTGGCGAAGAGATTTTTGAGCCTGACGTCGCTTATCCCCACAAACGCGCGCTTAAGAAACGGTTCCATGTTGTTTTGTACAACTCTTCGAACACATTGCGCGCGAAAGTTCGGTCAAAGCGGATAAATGCTGCGATCAGGAAAAACCTGGAATGTATCAGTAGCATTTTTCTCTACTACTCCTGCTCCAGAAAGGTTCTTATCATTCCTGCGAGACGGGCGAGGCTATACATACCCAGCCAGATGTTCCGTCCACCTGCGTAAGGAGAGTACTCAACTGCCTCACCCAGTGGTGCGAGGCGTTGCAAAACCAGATTGATTCCATTTTGAAGAAACATTTCCCTACACTGATGTCACCAACTGCCCCGACCCAGATGGCGACATACTCGTCCGAGAATCCGGCGTCTGTGAGGTCTCTAGTAGACTTAATTCTTTCATATTAATTAATTTCATATGAGTATAACATATGGTGGTACGTTACCACTATATACTAGCCATATATTGTGATCTAAGTTAGTCGCTCTAGGACACGTGCATTTTATTTTTTCTACGTAAGACGCGCTTCTTTCTCTCTACGCGAGGGAAAAATAAACAGAATCTTACCTTCCTATCTTCGCTCCGCGAGCTTTAGCGCCGTACGTATGTTAAACCTCCCTTTTTCCTCGTCCTAGAGCATCTAGTAAGTGTGCTAAGGTGACTCTCGTCGTTAATTTTTGAACAGAAAGAAGTTACATTCCAGCAAACGCCTAAGAGCTCTTTATGGACCTGACAGAACCCCATCTCCTAAAACGAAGCAACCACCGATCTCACGCGTCAAACTTCTGCTGCTCCGCGCCTTCGGAACAGGCACAGGGAACAAATGTAAATCGACCGGGCTGTGATAAGGCCACTAGTTTTTCCCGGCCGTCATCAGAGACAGCAGTAAACTTTTTTGGAAGACACCAAGTCTATATATTTTTCTCATGAGACGAACGAAGATGACCTTGAATAAAATGACCTGATAGTTGATGCACGGGACGCTATAACCTCTGGTCAACTCGACTATGAGGTAAAATCCGTGAAGAACTGGTGATTAGTCTCTTCCTGATCCTCTTACACGTTTTGAAAATTTAAACGAGCACCATGTGCTCGTTTTTTTTCCAGGTCGTTCTCAGCACCCAGGTCTGTCGCGATAAAAATTGTTTCTTCGAGGACTACCAAAGATTTCTCTGTCAGTGAAACCCTCGCGTATTAAACCATACCTAGATAGTCCTGCCGGTTTCCTTTCTTCATCGTTCCATGCGGTTGGCTTATTATCATAAGATGGCGGTACATTCTGGGCAGACAGGTCTTCCCAAACGGTTGCGGTGGTCGTTTTGATGGCCTGATATGACAGCTGATGCGATCAAAGCTGTTGATTAGTTCAAAGAACTGCATATGAGTGTTGAAGCAGGTTCGCCGGGTGCGAATGTTCCTAACCGAGCCTTCGTTGCAAACTATCGCAATTAAAGTCCTTGGTTTTATTCTTGAGATCGAATCGGGTCTCGTCTTTACCATCGTGAAAAAAGAGCGTTTCCCGAAGTTGACCCACGCCGTTCTACTCTAGCGTATCAAAGCGTCTTAAGTCGCTGTAATTGGGACTTATAATATTAACCTTCTCAAAAAACCGTCTCTGATAATAACTCAAAGGTAATTTTCGCTTTCTTCCAGCGGGCTTTTCAGCTTTTTTTCGGTCCACAACGCGTTCACAACTTCGTTTTATCTGCAGACCAAAGGCCGAGTGGTTCGCTGCAAGCCTTCGTTTTCTGCGATGCTGCGAAGTTACGTTGATTATCACCCGGCGGATTGGTTTGAGTATTAAAGGGCTGTTTTCTACGCCTACAATAACTCCATCTACAGATCCATCTGGACGAAGCCCTTTTAGGTTTTCCTCTCGCTCCTGAAACCTCACCTCACGATGAAGCAAACTTCAAGTCCTTCCAAACGTAAGAAAGGAACTAATATCATCTTGCGAACTATGCGGTGCGGTTATGGGTTTTCCTCTGCAAAGAAAAATCGAGTCTGAATAAACCACGGCAGAAATAGAAGATGAATTTCGACAAGCCCCTCCGACTGTTATAGAAAGTTAAATTGCATTTTGCAGCATTACTTGACAAAATTGATGGTTATAAGAAGAGAGATGGGTAGTCATATCAGCTTAGCGGCGCTTTCCGCGTTCCATCAGCAAATTAGAACGAAAGAAACGTCGTAATTCAAGGCTGTGATGTTACGAAACGCGTCAGTATGAAAATCCTTACTCAAGCACCCGCTAATGCACCAGTTGTCAGTCTAACCTACAACACCGAATTTGCACAAAAGATGCGTCATGTGGCGTACTATACCCTTGAAAGCGAATCTTGGTAGTTCAAGGGTATCTTGGATCATCTGACTTCGGAGGATGGATCAACGGAGTTCAAGTTGAATGTGGATGTATATCCCGCGTTGTTGGTAGCTATTCAAGATTTTCTGGAAGAGTCGACCTGGCCTTACTTTTCTCGCCTTTCCACAATGCGTTAGTAGCATGCCTCACGCCGTAATTTTTGGCTTTCGCCACAGCAAGCCAGCAATGACCCACGGTATCAGATCACCTGACATGGTACTGATGTTGGGAACGACTAACTCTTCTTTGAATGTTGAAACCATCCTCCCTCCTGGATGCCCGGTCAAAACACTGCATGGTCATTCCTGGAAAATACTCGGGTATCTTATGGACCGAAACATGGCTATGAACCATTGTTCAAAAATATCCTACCCAAAAATTACGGGTTTAGGATTTATAATAATTTGTAAAAAACATAAACGGGTAGTTATCGATGCATGCACATCAAAATTTATGCAAATCTCTGTAATTACTCTAATTAATTTATAAATTCAATGATATTTCTATACTTTACTCAATTATTTGAGTAAAATACCTCGTAGTTCTTCGAGCAATTTCGTATATTTTATATTATACAATGATATGGTACATCAAAAATCGGTAATTTTGTTTACGTAACAGTACATTTTGATACATAAATATCAGTTATGCTGTAAGATAGTAACGTATATATCCGAGCAACCCGGTTATGTACAGTAAGGTGCAAAAACGGACTTCTTAACTGTTTAAAAACGTGAGCGTGCGTTGTCTACGCCGTCTTCCGCCCCCTGTCTCAGTCACTCGAGGCGCGACTGTCCCCTTTCCCTTAGAGCGGTTCCCTACGACAGCTGTAGCGCCGCATCCCGGCATTCCTCCGTCTCATCCGTACCCGATGCCAGTGAGGGCGTCGTCCCCCAGTCCCAGACGCCATTGATTGTGTCTCCCCGGTCCCCGTTCTTCGCCAGAGAGTGCGACCCTTCCTCTTCCTCCCCTATCCGGGATGTGCGATCTGTAGAGCCGCTTCCCGCACCCCTCCCCCCGTCTCACAACGCGCCGTGAGTTGTGTTCTGTCTCCGTCCCGCATCGCCAGTGATAGTGACACCCCCCTTCGTCCCTAATTCCCTGCGCGATCCAAGCGTCGCGTTGCATACTGCATACACTTTTCCCATCCCAGACGCCAGTGCGTCTCTCCCTTTGCCCACGGTCGGCAGCGGATTCGAACTCCCCTCCATCTACCAATGCTCTACCGCCCCCTTCTAAGCACCACAGACTGTTCTATCTACGTTGCTACCTCACAGAGCGTCGGGCGCTCTGTTTAAGCGTACAATGTCCACCAGATATCCTTTCAACGTATCTGTGTCCCCGTAAATCTAGTAGTTACAGTTATAGAAAGCCACCAGGCCCCTTTCACGGGATCACCTGCTACCTAATCTAACTGCAGTGCTCCCGTAGCACTATTATTGTAAACATACTCCTTATTTGGTTTGTGTGGTAATAAAAATGTCTTTCGTGCTCTTTATGTGACTAAAATCCTGTTCGTGGACGCTAACCACTTCGTTCTTGTGAATAAGGCATATTACTTAAAACTACGTGTTTACAAGTCGCCTTTACGATCAATTATTTTGGAAGACG
The DNA here is from genome assembly GCA_032274145.1 of Herpochondria borealis. Classification (NCBI taxonomy): domain Eukaryota; phylum Rhodophyta; class Florideophyceae; order Ceramiales; family Ceramiaceae; genus Herpochondria; species Herpochondria borealis. The sequence continues at coordinate 17,480 of JAVCKV010052001.1, read as the reverse complement.
CTTTTTATTTATAGAAGAAGGGTCTCTCGCATGCAGAGGAGGTATTTTCGGTTGATTGACTGTAAAAAAATATGTACGTTCTGAGATCCCTGTCAAACGGAAAGTGAACTCAAAAATCAAGGGGCTAATACCTGGAGATCAATGCCTTGAAAAGAACTCGCTAGGCAGTTTTTTGCAGCTCCGCAATGGAAAGAAGTGTCTGGCGTTGAGCAGATAGATCATTGCTCGCAACAGTTTGGATGACTGTATCGCGGCGGACGCCTATGGCGGGACATTATACAGTGGAATCTATGCCGTTAAAATGGATACACTGCGGCGCTGTTTTAGTTTCAAAAAAGAAGAAGACTGCTTCAATAATTCTCGTGAGCATGTACACCGAACGCTCGAAAAGTACATCGAGTAGGGAACAGCCCGCTTCACCATATTTGAAGCAATATTTAAAGCAGAAACATAACTCTACACCCGCTTCACTTTGGGGGACTATTTCAACAGTCTTTTGCGTGCAACGACTGTTATTTCACAATAGAAAAGATTGCCGCTTCACATTCGGGCTGTTCTGGCGTCCTACTGGTCCTCACCGGATTCATTCAAGGAAATATCCACAAAAAGGATGAAGGAGTGGCTAATTTCGCTACAGGTAAGGTTTTATAATGTGGACGTGGATATGAATGATTCGCAACATCTACAATTCATCGTATTTCCTCACCATTACCCCAGTCTCACACCAATTTGTGATGAAAAGAACGCTGCAGCGAAGACTGTTGCCATGGAAAAGATAAAACTAAGTTTTTCTGCTCAAAGTGTTTGGGAATAAGTCCAGCGCGATGAGGGAATTTCGACGACTCAAAAAACCACTTATTTTACGTTTGTGATGTTGAAACGCATTGAGGTGGGGAGGGATTGTATTGTTCGCTTAGTCTCGAGTAAAATCCTCAGAACTATGATTAAACGGAAGCCTTCTATGTCGATGAAGATTACATGTTGGATACATACATGCACGGTTTAAAACGTCACATACACGATTTGCATTGAGTTGGGAATTTTCAAATCTTCGTTGAACTCATGCCGCTTCCTTACAGTATCGTAAATCCTAATTAAAAGAAAGTCCCTTTCTGGTCAACAGAACATCCATAATATCTGTGTGGTGAATACGGTGGTCATTTATTGTTACCAATTCGTATTTCGTACTGTTTCTATGACTAATTCTTCAGTACATGCCCCTCAGAAACTGGTATTACAACTTTTTTGAACCTTGCTGACAGTCGCCAATTTTTCGTGGTGATAATTCCGGACTATCTCGGGTACACAAACCTGCGACGTCTTCAATAATCGGCGTACCACCAACTCGCCGCGCACACCCATTTCTGTTCAATAAATACCTCGCTCACATAAGGTGCTTCATGCGCAGGCCGCGAAGAAGCTCGGGAAGAGATCAATTCTGCTAACCTTACAGAACGAAGAGAAGTATGATTACTTACTACCTCCCTCCCTGTGCGTCAATCCACCGCTGAAAAAGACGCCCCTTGTTTCTCAAGTCAAATAAGTTGCCTCAGGCGCAGGTCGCAAAGAAGCTCGGGAAGCGACCAATTCGGCTAACCTTACAGGACGAAGAGCAGTATGATCTTTATAATAAGGTATAAAGCACTTTGAAAAATGGAAGCACGGAAATAAAGAATCCCTATAGTGTTTTTTGGTCGATCAAAAATCCGATGACTTTATGGGTCCGGAACTTTCAGCAACAAGAACACCCACTCAACCGAACACGAAAAATTCTGTAAGAGCACCTCAACAACTGCCAAAGGCATAGACTAGTATAAAAAACCACAAATATCCCCCAAGTTGAGCTACACCAGATCCTTCTTACATTGCAAAGAACTTTGCAGCATGTTTTAAGAATATCCCCGTATTAAAATCTGAAAGAGGGCGAACAGGTCTAGTTAGTGCACTTTAAGAAGTCAGCGATGCAATATGCGTGAAATTGGAACGACAAAGTAGGGTTCTCCTCATCTCATGGAATACAGCTTGGAAGTACAGGACAAGGAGACTTATGACGTACTGGGGGAGTAAAAAAGGGCGTCTGATGCACTGCGCGGCAACATCGAGCGGTAAGGTAACCACCAAAATGATATCGCGCGGGGCCTGAGCATCATGGACCGACAGGTCGAAAACATTGAGCACGTGCATTTTCACGGCCTCAAGATCCTGGTCGGAGATATAGATACTCACGTACCGAGTATCCGCTCACACCTGTCCGGGATCGAGTGTGCACTAGATACCCGGGACGACCCTCCATCGCTGACTTCGTCCGGCGCCAGCCGTGGGATATCGGCTGCAGTCGTTGGTTCTCTGAAAAAACAATTGAAGCACGCATCGCTACCCCCATCTCGATGAGCATGGCACCGCCGGTAACACCCGTAGCTCCGGTCGCCAACGACAAAATCTGGGCAGCAGAAAACGAAAGGTGGAGCAACGCCGGCACCGCCCCCGCGTCCGTCCCTCTACAGGGTCCAGTGCAGGGCGTATTGTCACAAGAGGAGCAGGCAACCCATATGCAGGCGGCTTGGGAGGACTTTACCCGTACCCACTTCCCATACCGGATCTATCCGACGATCAGCCTGTGAGGTAGGGATCTCGACGTGTGGAACCTACACGACTTGTAGAACCCGCGCGTCGAACAACCTTTTGAGAACCCCAACATTTTCGGCGGCAGCCGTAAATTCAGGGACACGATCGTACACAACATATATGTAATCACCTTCAGTTGGTGCGTGTAAGCTTCAGGGGCAGCTGCGCCCGAGGCTGACGAACGGGAAGTAATTATCGGGTCTCCATACCCACCTCTAGGTCTTCTAGAAGTTAATTAGGGTAGTGGACTATCGGCGTCACCGCCTGATAGACACGAAAAAAGTTCTTAGAGGCAGGAAGAGTGGTGCACTTTCCGTGTTGGTGAAGCAGGTTAGGAAACCTGCATCTCAACATGGGCAGTTTCTCAGGAAGTGATTCTATTAAGGTTCTTTCTTTCCTGAAAAATATATAGGAGTGGTTTAACTCTTTCAGTGCCAGTGACGCGATGAAAGCTGCCACGCTTACTCCTTTCCTTAATGGCGAGGCACGTGCCACCTACGACCATCAAGTGGACTCTGGCGCGAGTTACTAGAACTCGGCCGTTATGAAGACCTGCCCTTACGTCTTCCACGCCTTCATTTAGCGTTTCTTGCCGTGCGAAGTCTTACAAGAAGCGCAGAATAAGGTGACTAGCGCTATCCAGTGCTACATGGAAGAATAAGTCACCTACTACACGCGGGCAAACGAAGCGGTGCAGGAGTGCAGCAACGTCTTCGAGGCGCTCGAATTATTGAATGAATCAGTGCATGGCCTCTCCGAATCCTTCCTTGAGACTTTACACGACCGCCTCCGAGCGCACTCGAGAGACGGTCGAGAGGAACTAACCATGAAAAGGGGCATTGTATTGGCCGAGGGCAAAAAATACCGCTCTTGCCACAGTCGGTAACAAGCTGCCATCAAATAACTAGCTTCACGAAAGCGGATGCACGAATAGCGTCAGCCGATTCTCCCCATTACGGATACTATGCAGCAGAAGAGTACTCCGCAACCAGTCACGCGCGATGAGCTGATGCAGTATTGCGCGAAATGGCCCACTGGAAATCAAGGACGTCCGGCATGGCTACGCCGTCGCTACCCGGTTCGTCGTCGGCTGAGGCGACCACTACCGACTGGGTCAGCGTGCCCGATGAAGTGGTACCATAGGAAAGATTCTTGTAGATGAATACGAGATCTAAGTAAGCCACATAGAGACCCGCTCCGTGGTACCACACATCACCTTGCGGTGCAGGAGATGATTACAATAGACCCACTGCAGGGGATATAACCGGCCGTACTGTACAGCGTTCTATTTGACCGTGAAACAAGGTCTGCCTCGGTGATACCTCCAGAGAAGGTTCGGGAAGCCTTGTTGGTCATATCTCAAGACTTCCAAAAGTTGGTTTGACGCCAATGTAATAATGCAGGGCAAAAACCTTTAAACGGCCATAAAGGATGCTGGCAAAACGCCTGTTATTCGCAAATAATTTCTAACAGGGTCTGTTCGGATAGGGCGGGCAAACCCCGGATCGTTGGATGCAGGTCGTTGCGCTTAGGCCCTACAAACCAACCGCGCTGCCCGTGCCGTTTAGCAATGGTAAAAATACCAGGCTCGTGTCAGATGGAGTTTAACAGAGGCCCCCACCGAAGCAGGCCATGTTTCGAACGAAAATGATGAGCCGTCCATCGCCGATCTAGACACCGCCACCGATACCGTTGGGATGGTAGCGGACTCAGTTCCGCTGGCGCCGGAATAAGATAGCTATCATGATTCGGGAAGCGCCACGGGAAGTTCGTAGATAAACTACGTCACGAATAGTCCTCTACTACCCCCGGTAGCTGGTTTAGCTTCTGGGAGGCGGAGGACAGAGTCAGCAATAAATACTTTGTCTCGATACCACCTCCGTCTCCGCCGCCCGAAGTCCTTACACCAGCATGTCGGTCGTCGAAAGGTGTCTAAAACCCACGCGTGCTCCTGGCGTGTACTGAAACCCAGGCCCGCAGGTCCTGAATCCATAACGGTCTTCAAACTACATGAAGGGTCTACGAGTAACCCCAAACTATACCGACTGACAGGGCTCGCAGGAACCACAGGGAAACTATATCGAAATTCTGGCACGAATCCCCCGTTTCTTTGACGCCAGCCAGCGTAAGCGAAAAAGTCGGACAGCACGACGCGAGAACCGACGCCGAGCTGCCCAATACCATCGAATAGTCACCTTATACGTTTTCAACAGTGCAGAAGTCATTGTCGCATTCGCCGGTAAGGTCTTACCGACGACCGGTCACGATGTGCTGAAGACGACTCCGCAATATAAGTTGTCTCAGGGTTTTTAGATGTCCACCCAACGGCCAATCCCACGACCCTGATCACTTTTGACACGGTATCAGGTTACACAATAATCCGGAGCGACATCC
>JAVCKV010052001.1:0-12451 GCA_032274145.1 Herpochondria borealis | reverse complement strand
AGTACTTGGAAGGATTTCTCCTCCCGAAATTGGAAGAAAACCAGCTGGGGGAAGCTAACGGACGTTTCTGTTACCTCATTCATGAACCGCCACGTAGATCCGATACGCTGCAGACTGTACATTATAGAACTAGTTAGAGTGGGCGTCTTAAAGTTCTTGAAAGACGGGAACGGAAGCTTCCTTGATTAAGTCGACTCGGGTAAGCCTAGCAGATTCGCAGAAGATGCGCCGCCGTCAAAGAATTCTAACTAGCTATTTATAGCCCACCGCGTTCGCTTAGCCAAGCACTCGTTTTTGCAGGCCTACAACCAGGGCTTGGTGCAGGTAATCACGATGGCCCGCGGTCTTGTGTTACTCGAACCCAACTGTCAGCTTCATTGTACCAATAAAATTATTGGGTCGCCAATGGGGTCTTACAAGCTACGACCCACCGACCCTTTGGCATACTCTTGAGTAACTTCGGTGCGATAACCCAAGGGGATGGTGGTGGAAATCGCCACCCGGACTCCCGCCACTTTGTTACACGCCTACGGGCCACTGGTACAAGGAATTTAATAATAAATGTCGATTCAGGCGCCAGCTCGTGCTGAGGCGTCGCGCATACGGAATCAGGAGGAATCTCCCGATTTTTGGCTTGACCAATTGAACAATTTCAACTTGTCCGACGATAAGTTGAAAGGAAAATTATTTGCGATCCTGTCACAGCACGCAGCCATGTGGCGTCCCGCCCTACTGGATGAGGTGAGTTTTGTCTCTAATTTCATCACCGTCAAGGAGTGCTCGACGCCTATTAGGGCCATGCCTTACCATGCGATCCGGAATCGGAAGAATGTGATCTAGGGACCATCCAAGACCAGCTTGCAGCGTGTTTAGTCGAAGTAGCTAACACAGAGTGGGTGTAGCCGGTCTTTTTAGCCCCCCAAATGGACGCTAAGTACTTTTTCTGCATCGGTATAGACGTCTGAACGAGCTTTCCGTCTCAGATTCCTAACTGGTACGACGGACGGAGGGCTTCATTGACAGTACAAGGGAAGCTGAAGTATTCAAGACCCCATAATTCAACAAGGGGGTATTGGAAACTACTCTGACTCCGGAGGACCAGGGAATTAAGAGGTTCACGTCACTCGTCGCACATCGCAATTCGGTACCTTCAAGTATCAAAGAGTTCCCTTAGGCCTTCGGAACGCCCTTTACACCTTCCAGTGCGCTCTGGATGTTATCCTCAGCGGTTTCAGGTAGCAGAAGGGCTTCGTTTCCTTAGAAGATGTCATCATCTACAGTAATGAGGTACTTCAGTACCTAATGGACCATAACCGCACATCCTTGGGATGCTGGGAGAAGCTGGCGTTTAATTTCGTTAAAATAAATGATGTTCTTACAACCCGAGGTAAAATATCTGGTGTTCATAGTCTCACCCGGCCAGGTTTCCATGGAGAGCACTACTTCATAAGCGTTAGATGATACAGAGTTCCTAAAGAACAGGACGCATCCACGTTAATTCATGAGCGCAGCGAACGTCTTCCGACCGTTTATCCACGAAGTTTTGGAAAAAGAGGGCCCTCTCAACATTTATTGAAGAGGTACGCGCACCCAGACTTCTTCTCGCCGTCTGGCGAGGATATGGCGGCATTCGAGACGCCAAAAAAGCGCTCGTCAGCCGCCAATCCTGGGATTGCCCGAGAGGAATAGAACATTAATGATAGACATGGAAGGTTCTGTCTATCAGATTAAATCCAGAGGGATGGGTACCCCTGGGGTACTGTTCAAAGGCCTTCTCCAAGGCCGATTTGAAATACTAGGCCACGTAGAAGGAGTGGTTCAGCGTGTTCTGGGCTTTTAAGAAGCTAATTTCTTACGTGGAAGGTACACATGCGCCCGTGCGTACCAACCACGACGCCTTGTGGTGGTTGATGACACTCAACGGACCGTGTAGAAGACCTTCTAGTTGGCGCCTCAGCCTGGCGGAGTTCGACTTGTCAGTCGTCTACCGCCCCGGGCGCTTCTATTAAGTCGTAGAAGCTCTATCGATACTGGTATTCACGATTTCAGAGGGTGATAAAACCCCTATGGTGGATTAGATCCAGTCTTTGACGATTATATCCACCACCGTGTCATCGCGGTCATGCGAACATGCGGAGGGAAAAAACCCATTGCACGAACCTATCCCAGACGGTAATCTGAAGTCCTCAGGTGCACCGTCGTCTGACGGAGTACCACCTGACCTTTTTTGACGTGAGCTCACACCGACCACGACCCAAAAATCCTCATCTGCCGACCAGGACTCGGTCGGGTGACAGCCGCCGCCTGAATTTGTGAAGTCAACTCATGCAGACTACGAGGATTGCCCTCTGAAACCAGACGCATTGCCTGAAACTGACAGGCCGGCTGAATTGTACGATCTTCAAACGCCTGCGTTAGTCCGGCTCACACTAGAAGAAATCTTGGGGGAGCATAAGTCAGACGCCTTCTGCTGCATGGTTTCGTCACGGCAAGATCGCCGTGAATCCGCATTTTTGGAGAGCTACGACGGCATCCTGCGCCGCTGCTCTCCACAGGACCAGATCTGGGCCATAGTTTTGTCCCGGAGTTCCATAGCGCACCACTACATCTTTTCTGGCCACCCGACCATACCAAGACGCGTAATACGCTCAGATGAGCGTATTACTGGCCTCAAATGGCCTCGAACGGGGCTGGATACCTCTTGAGTTGCCGTTTGGAGTTGCTCGGAGTTTTCACAAGAACGATAGAAGAAAAGAAGGCGCCGTCTACCAATTCACCTGTTACCAGCCACTGTACATTTGGAGGACTTCGCCGCAGACCTCCTCACGGACCTGGCGACAACGAAAAAATATTTTTGGCGCATCTTGGTGCTATCGTACCGCTTCAGAAAGATCGCTGAAGTGGTAGAACTTAACATATTTGACACTAATACGCTGGAATCAGTGATAGCGGAGAATGGGGTCTAAAAAAACAGACCACCATCTCATCTGCTGACGGATATTGGTCCGCAGTTTGTCAGCTGCTTTTTCAGGTCCTTGTGCCAGATTTTCGGAACCGAGCATCTGGAATCTTCCACAGCGTACCATCCACCTACCAACCGTATGGTAGAATTGTAAAACCGTACAATCCTTACAATGCTGCATAACTATGTCGACGAACATTAACAGGATAGGGATTGGTATGCAGGCACGCTCACCTTCACGTATACCTGCTCCGTACAGCGCTCCACAAGCTTTCCGCCGGTCCAATTATTCCGAACGCGACCACCGAAATAATTTAGGTAGACGCCTCGATGGAACGACGGGCGATACCAGCAAAGGAATACCGCGAAGTGTTCCTTCGCCGTCTCCATGCGGCGCTAGCTAGCGCCCGAAAACGACTCTTTAAAATAAGCCGCGTTATAAGGAAGAGAAAAACAAACAAATTTATTCTCAAGTACGCCGCCCCGTACAGAAAAAAAATCGGTGATTTTGGACACAGTTCAGCGAATCGGTCCATATGAAAAACTCCAGCCGTCACCTGATGGTCCTTACCGATTTATTATCAGTGACAGCCCGGAAACGGGTACAATTAACTGTGATAGAATCACAGAAAATTTTAGCCGTTTACGGGTCGAAAAGGAACCACATCAGAGAACCATCGAGCCGACCGCGCCCCATTAACTCACGTCCGAGGACTTTCGGGAAACGTCCACCGTGGATCACCCCAAGTATGAACTCGAGGGCACCCTTGCCCATCATAGGACCTAATATGTAGCATGAGAGTTCCATTGTAAGTGGACGGGGTACACCGATTTGGCGTTCTAACAACGCAAGAACTTGCAGGATGAAGCGATATCCCGGTATTTCATGGCACGATTCTACAAGCGTCATAGTTGAAATCAAGGGGCCACCTGAAAACATCCCACTGTTATAGCCTAAAGCTGACATAATTCAAAGAATTTTCGGCTCAGGGACGAGCCTGGCAGTTATGAAGGGGGGAATATACGAAAAAGAAGGGACATCTCTTTTTTCAAAAATATCAAAAAATCGGTCAGGCGAACCGTGTTATCCTAAATCGGTAAGCCTTTGTTAGAAAAAATTTGCTAAAAGCCTCACCGAAAGAAAGGGTCAGCAGAATACTGATTAACAGGGATAAGCCGTTGTTATATAACAAAGGCTGCGAAGATCCATGGTCTGTGGGCGGTGATACTCGGTTCCGCGAGGAGACGCGCGAGGCTCCAGCGTAGCCCATATCTCCTCTCCGAGCCACTACCATATCCACGCGCCTGGTTGGGTTTCCCCAACCATGCCGTATGCAGACTGCATGGGTGCCAACACACCAAGACATAGCGCGGAAAGAGTAATCTTTCTGCAGGCAGTCGCAAGCTTCAAAGGCCTCACCGAAACAAATTTCAGACGACTGTTGATGTCCAGACCCTAAAGCAGTTGTACGCCATCAAAAATAATTCAAAAGTTACCCTCGTCACAGTAGTAAATTGCATAACACAAGCATGGGACCGCCCGGCCATCAGCAGACAACGAGGCGCCGCTTTTTATATTTTACCCAAACAATGGTGTTGAATACAATACCCATCTCTAACGCCTTGGCGCCTGGCTACTCTGTGCGCCATCGCCTACAAAAATTATCACGACGTGCACGCCGTGGCCAGATCTCTGACCGGGAGCCACTCTACGACTGTCTCCCACCCCTGTCCCACTCGAACTCGTTGTCATGACGGTAAGAGCTACCAGGTGAGTAGCGCCCGTGGTCTTATTAGTCGACATCACGGTAGGCACGAACATTGTAGCTACCATGGTCGCCCCATCTAGGCTAACTATCCCACCGCGGGTCGCGATAACCATCACGAATAGACTCCCAACGCTCCGAAAACGTAAAAATACGCTCCTGGGCTCCATAGAGCCGAATAGACCTGTATCAGGTCCGCCCGTCGGCCACCGACAGCTTTCAGATGGCCCCCGCCAAGTCCGCTTAGAGGCGGTAGACCATCGACTATAAAATCTGGCGCTCTCGCACCGTGAAATAAGACTCGATGGTCGAAGGTGTGCGCATCTCTAGGGGAGGCCTGTACGCCTCGTTTTTAAAAAGGTAGACCGACAAATGCTCAAATAATTTATCAGCAGCTGGTCGGGGTGCTTCTCTAGACGAGCCCCCAAAGACTACGCGAGTCTCGGGAACCGCTACAGCAGTTGTGGCGTGTCGAAGCGCGCGCAAAGCCAATTGCGTGAGCTCTTCCGTGAACAGCTGGTAGGCGGGGTACATCGATGGCGACTTGTACCATTAACACCGGTTACATGCCGCTCCTCAACCAAGCCCTTACGCCCGCGCGCCGTGTTTTCAATTGGTGCGCTCCTTGGCCCGTAAATTCCGCTGGCTTCAACGGCGTGATTTCATCCCGAATGCCCCGGGGCATCGTCAGGTGAAGGACACCCAACCTAGTCGACGGTTTCCACTTCCACGGACGCCGTCGACCTAGGTGTCCGCAACCCGCTAGAAAGCCGTCGAGGGGGCTGTACTACGAGTGGGGGCCCCGCCTCAGTAGAAGGCCATTCACCGATTTTGCGCAGCGCAGCGATAGCGCTTGGAGTCAACCAGGGAAAGCGAAAAGCCTAGACAAGGTCTACCAACACGAACCAGTACGGTTCGTGTAGCCAAGCGCCCCGAATGGAGAACATCGAGGCCGGTGGTATGCTTCCCGCAGAGCACAGCATCTCCACCAGGCGCGTACATCGCCACGCCGTATCGCCAGTACGGAAGTTTGGACGTGCCTGGGAAAGCCGGTAGATCAGTTGCACCACCGGCTCGGCCTGAAGGACAATAAAATATCTTTCGAGCATCATTTCAAGAACGCCAGTGGCGAAAACGCGACATCGCATCCAATCCGATACAAGCGCGAAACGGGCAAGGACATACTACCGGAATGGGCCTTTGTACCGGAAAATTGTCTCCTCCAGCAGGCGGATTACATGATTTTTCGGGTACGGAATTGAATACCCAGAGCCGGAGACTTCACCGTGATTACACGCTACAGATCCGTCCAAACCGCCTGCTGGATGGCGAAAAGATTTTTGCGAACTTCTACATTGGCGAGTTCCCCACTCGTAACGAAACTTTCCGTGAGATATTTTCCCATTTTTGAGCAATTCTAACGTGTCTCCGTACATGATGGGACGGGTAGTGGTCAACAGCAGCGCCATACCCGCAACCAGCTGGCCAGTGCTAAAAAAGCGAACCAACGCCGGGGAAGCGCAACGGTCAGCCGAAAATTCCACGTCCCTTTTATACGGCTTCACAGCACTCACCTGCCCCCTGTAAAAGATATGGCGCGTCAGGTGATATCTTAGGCGGCCGCCTTCCCCTTCCGACTTCCCACATGTACTTACAACTCAGGCAGTCGGTCGCTACGCGTGGGTTTGACCTGGGGAAAATCGCAGAATTGGCGCTAAAAGCCTTCTGTTCGAAAATTGCAGACGCCAAATTGATGCAGTTGAACCGCCGTTGGCGAACGGAAATTTTTAAGCACCGTTACCAGTCGGGCCGGAGCGCTCCAAACCCCTCTCCTTTTTCCGCTACATTCTGTACGGCCGTACAGCACCTTCGCGGATCACCATGCAGCTGCACGGTGTATTATCGCAACAATACGGGATACCATACCGCTGTGTGGACGCAAAAAGATATTCTACAACTAGCCGTACAGTGGTGCAACTCCATTAGTCGCATAGTGCTACTACCTTGTAGTTGCATAGTGCTACTACCTTGTAGTCTCAAAGCGGAGCACAAGCGCAGGGGTTTCATTTAGCACAGGAATGAGGAGCGGGAGCCACTTTATAACTGTGCAGTGCACAGTTTACTTAAATTCAATACTGAATTACATTATCCCGGTACACGTTCCTACGAAACGGTGCGCCAATAGCCCTAGTGTAAACTTGTAAGCTATGGGCAGATAGTACTTTTGCAGTCGGGTCGTCAGCGGGCGTGCCCGACTACAGTAATGAGCTCGGCTTACCCTCTGTTCTGGCAGTAAACGACGTTTAATGCACTCCTCTTCGCATGTCCTCTTTCTACTTCCATCTCCCGAGCAAACCATCTCACCTTTTGTCTAACGGGCTGAGCAGCGCACGCTCCTGGCCGTCTGGCTCACGTCCACTATTTTAATTTGATCAGGCGTAGCAGTGTGATAACACACAAGCGACTAGTCCCTTACTACTTAATAGCTGTTCATTGGTCTCCCGATCCCTCTCTCTCTATTTCCCGTGTCGCTCTCGGTCGCTTGCCTACGTCGCGTCAGCCCCATTTGGTATCACAGCGCGCTTACTGTGATGTTCCATTAATGTTTATCCATATCCTGTCGGTCCTGCGCCCCATCTTCTGTCACTTCTCCATCAGACTCAGGCATCCCCTCACTGCGACTATCATACCCATTGTAGCTCTCATGTATATCGCCTTCTTCCGTTTTCATTCCGATGTGCATTGCGGTCAGGTAAGAGCGTACCTCCTCACCTCTGTTTTGAGTGAATCGTAACGCACTTTTTATTCATCCCTATCTTTCGTGCCGGAACGACAGGCATACATCCCACTGATAAGGGACGTAAATCTCTGCTCCAAGGCCTGCGGGCGGCCCCACCGACAATTTCAAGATTTTGAACAAGAAGCTGCCTGAGACGGCCCATGTACGATTTTTGGTTCTAAAGCATCTGCGTCGATTGGGAAAAAATTTCTCAAGTGCGCTTGATTTTTGACCTGTTTCGGAAAAGTATAGGTGCTGAAATTACTCTAAATGGGTGGCCACTGTTTAAAGTATTCATAATCGCTTGGATTCAAGCCATTCTGGCTTGTACCATTAAAATTTAAATGAAAATTAATTCTAAGCTCGTACCATGTAATTTCCAGGATATTTATTTGTATAACTGTTAATGTCTCTGTTCCGGCGGAGGTGCATTCAGCTTGGGAAAAAAGTTCACGCAGCTACGCGTGCTCCCTCTGTGCGCAACAACAAATCTCAAAAATCACACCGCCGCCCGCCCCGCTCTTTCCCTTCAACCTGACGCTTGCACCGCTGCCCGCCCGCCCCCTCCCCCGTCTCCTTTTTCCCGACGCCATCGAGTGCGTTTCTCCGTCCCCGTATTTTCTCCAGAGAGTGCAACCACTCCTCTCCCTCCCCTATCGGTGATAAAAACGCTGAAGCGCCGCGTCCCGCACTCCTTCCTTCGTCTAACAACGCTCCGTCAGTTGTGTTCTGTCTTCGTCCCCCGCCGCCAATGAGAGTGACGTCTCCCACCCCCTCTTTTCCATTCTCCTGACGCGATCCAACCGCTTTATTAAATCCGCTTTTCCCATCCAAGACTTCAGCGAGCGCGTCTCCCCCTTTTTCTCCGGTCGCTAGCGAGCGCGCCTTCCCCTGCCTCCATCAACGTCCTACTTCCCCCTTCTCAGCACCAGAGAGTGTTTTGTTTGCCTTTTTACCTCACATAGCGCCGGCGTTCTCTTTAGACCTTCTACAGTCCGCCAGATACCCTTACAAAGTTTATGTTTCTCCTTACCTCTAGTAGGTACAGTTGTAGAAAGCCCACCAGGCCACTTTCGCGGGATAATCTGCTACCTAATCGAACTACAGTGCTCTCGAAGCACAATTCTTGTACGCATACTCCTTACTTGTTGTGTGTTATAATACACCGACCATGCACCTCAATAAGCGCGCCGCGTCTAGTTCTCCTTTACATCGCACTACCCGCCCTTACCGCAGTAATAGAGGCCAATGTCTTTCCCCCTCCCCCTTCATGAGATGTTAGGGCGGGCTGGTGTTAAAAGAAAGGAAAGCCCGCCTCCGTCGACAACCTCAACACCGCCCCCACCGTCCCCACAATGAACCTAAACAACACCACGCCAGTCCCCGCTCTCCCCGAGGAACACCAGGCTACCTGGCCGCGGTCTTTACCGCAACACCAGACCGTTTCCTCCACCACCAACATAAACACCAGGCCGTTCGCCCATACACTTATCCACAACAATGAACCGCCTGGCCCCGCTGTAAATCCCAGAAACAGCCCGCCCTTCCCCGGCGTCAATCTCAACACAGGCCGGATCGCTCGCTGCCATCAAAAAACCCAACACCAGTCTAACTGCTGCCGTCAACCTCCGAATCGTTCCCTGTGCGCTTGCCTTCAACCTAACGGACGGCACCGGCAGCCCCCTCTGCACACGTCAACACCGACTAGCCTAAAAAAGTCTTCAACCATATCACCGCTTTGCGCCGATATATTCACCTGAAAAGCTGAAGAGTGGATGCCCGCGGCGTGCTGCTAGTCCATTTTGGACTGCAGAAGGGGTATCGCAGGGGGAAGGTTATATTCAGAGTGTGAGGCGTGTGATGCGAGCAAACGACTTGCGACTAAGCCCATCTACATGAACTACGTTAGAGATGCGCACAGTATGGGAATGGTGGATGGAGCGGGTGATTAAAAAGGCGAAAATTTCAAGCGCGATTCTGTGTATTTTTCATTTCAGGTGTCAAAATATAGCTCATACTCCATTATCTAACCCGCTCCACCCGCTCTGGCCGAAGGTTCGTAATCAACGTAGAGTTCACCATAGTAACCATGCTCACAGTCGTCGTGAAAACTTCCTTCGGAAACATCCGACAAGTTCTCTCCGATACTAATGATTTGAGTGGATGTCTCAATGGGCCGAAAGGTAGCCAGCAACTTGCTCCCGCGCTTATGAGCCGCACCGTTTCGATGCGGTTTACACCCGCACAGGATATAGCACCGGATAACTCTGTTGCGTTCTTGATCAAGGCGGAGTTGGATTCTCGGGTTCATTCTATCCTTTTTACCCGGCCGGTCTCTACTCCCCCAATTGTATCTGTCCGTCATTGCAGTCCTATGTGGTTTCTTCGCGCCCTAATATGCGCCGCCCCATTAGAACTGCACCTTTTTCTGACTGGGTTTAGTGCTTTGTAACACTAGATTCTTTCGTTGTGACTGTGGAATGTATTCTAGTGGGTGGTTGGGATCGAAGTCGTGGATTTGAGGCGGGTTTTGAGGAAGAGGAGGCAGAAATTTTCTTCGATGTGATGGTCCCGGTTTGGTGTCCTGCTATTCACTGGGACGCTGTATGTGTGGTTTTTTAGGAGGTTTAACCAGTCTTTGTGGGCATGGTTCCACCTAGGAAGGAAATCTTGGCGGTCGTGAGCGCCGTTGAAGTTTTCCAATCGCCATCCTTGCTTTTAACTGTGCTGATGAACTAAACCGGCGGGCATACCAACGTTCAACACTGCAGTGCCATTGATGAAATTCAAGAACGCGGACAACCGCTGGTCTGGGTCCTAAAGATAGACACAGTTCTGAAACAGTGCTTGTTTGTTTGCCGCGTACCTCATTACGTCAAAACATACGTTGCTGTGGTCTGTAGATTTTGTCTGTGTTGCGTATGGGGGTGTAGGGCAACGTCCCCTTGCCTGTTTTTGGAGCCAGGTGATGGTCTCGTATGGGAGGACCAAAGGTTGACCACCCCTCGCGGCTTCATGCCAACAAGAGGTTTTGTAGAACACTCTCCATTCCCCCTGCAATTTGTCTTCTAAGAGCCTAAGAAGCTTTCTCTCCGATTCTTTTTTATTTTCGCGATCAAAGTAGAACACACTGCACCACCTCCTACGCCAAGTATTTGGAATATCAGTCTGCCATAAAACGGAATTCTAGCTTCTGGTATTTTAATGGTCACCTTATGAAGAATATTGATTTTTGAGTAGTGTTACATACAGTATATCGTACAATAATAATATTTATTACGTACTGATATAAATCTGTTTTACGTGGATATTATTTCAAGATAATCTTTATTTTACTCTCAAATATTAAAAATTTATAAAATTATACTATTCAAACCTTGCAGTGTGGCACACATTGCAAGAGGCGCTGGAGCAGTCACCCCGGCCGGGAATCTGTTTTAATGAAGCCATTCCAGTGTACAGGAAAATATTGCGCGCGCTCTGCGCGCCGCGTCGTCTGTAGCGGGATGTCAGTGATATTGGCGGTCCACAGTACACCCATCCGATACCTTCAATGGGTCTCAAGTATAAATTTATGTTGTAGATCTAACCTGTGCCAACACCGACGCATGAGGGACTCGCCTGTTGCAACTATGGGAAAGTTATTGACACGATGACCGTCCTCCAAAGCGGAAGAGGCTGCCTAGGTATATGAAAAGTGACAACGATGTCCTTACAAGGATTATCCGTTCTTGAATAATTGACACCTCAGCTTTTATGTTCTATACAAGATTAACTTACATGCGTGACACATCTTGTTTATTTGGTAGTTCCAGCACGGGCGTGCTATTGATTATTCTACTGTGTTATGTGAAACTTGTGTGTACAGTTGGCTCTCGGTACTGGGCCACATTACAACTTATGGAGACATCACTGACGCACAATTGGAGGTCAAAGGTTGTTAGTAGCTTTGGTACGCCCGCTCACACGCACGGCACGCACGGTACATCGGATAGAGATGTATGCCCAATTGAGGTGTGAAACCTCGTGTAGGCAGGACACCAAGGGGGCGCGGAGTTGGGAAGAGATGAACGAACGGCCACCGGGGGACTTACCAAGTGCGGGAGCGCAGATGGTTAAGAACTGGATCCGGCGGAGTAAACGAAGTGCCGAGGAGGAAGCTCGGCACCGGCTTGTGCAGTTCGAATCTCTTAACCTGCTATCCATCGCTCCTGCCCTCATTTTGCACGTCATCCCCAGATTCCATCCACTTTATTCAACAATTATCCCCTTCTCCTATCAGTACTTAACATGACAAAAAATCGCCCCTCGCTTGAGATAAAAAAGCAGAGGCGTATTTGTGACTGACTGCCTGAGCCTTTTTTGACCGACTAAATGCTGACTGACTAACGAGATTGTGATTTAGTCGACTAACTTTAGTCCGTTTACACGTGGCAGCTGTACACTGTATCACAGTACGTCATTTCTGTCTTATATGTTAAAGCCCAAATTGTCAACGTCTCCTGTTTGGTGGAGACTTCGGAAAGCTCAGAAATTTTTGCTCATGCCTGTATCCCGAGCAGAGCTGCCCATGACCTTGAACTTGATCAGTCTCGCAAGAAACACCTTGTTCGCCCACATGAAAAACAACTCGCCAGGGCCGTATCGTTGAGCGTCCATACTTGTCTTGGAGTTTTTTGGAAGCAGGTAGACGAGGAGGCAGCAATATGGCGCCCCAACAATGATGATGATGACGTAGAAGAGCTTCCATCTTTTGCTCACGAATCGCGTCGAATACTGCTCTTTCATATTTCTTCTTTGCTAGATGTGAACGAATGTCAGCTGGAGTTCATTGAGCCTTTCCCAATTACGCGTGAAGCGTACATTGGACTTGTACGACTTGCATTAGTTAGGGAAGCTGTCGAGCTGGACGAAACCTTGAAGGCTATGAGCGCAAATTTGGAG